>KN882896.1:27155-37655 GCA_000934455.1 Apostichopus parvimensis
AACTTTTGCTTACCTCTTACCCGTAGTTTTGTATAAAACAAGGATTTTAGTGTTACAATTTTATAGGCACCTCATAGAAATCAGCATTGGCCTACAGAGGCAAAAGCATGCCGGAGTAAATAGTAACGATTTTATCCCTTCTGTAGAATCAGAAGGACCCCCTGATCAATATGCATGATTTTGGCAAGAATCGAGTTTGGATCAAAGATTGAAGAAATCACAAGGCTATGTATGTATTGCCTTACTAATTTTGAGGATAAAGATCTAACTTCTAGATATTTATCCCCAAATTTGGTAAGGCAATATATATATAGCCTTATACTCCTTGTCTAGGGTTCAATTCCCACAGAATGCATGTCTATGGTTCAAGTCCAGCCAGAGCCTTTTAATTTTCTGTTCTTTGGAGGACGTGGGAAGTATAATGGTAAGAAACGAAGTTTATTCAATGGGAACCAAAATGGTGTAATCGGTAGTTCCATATGCGATTAGACATTTCTGATCGGCACGGTTCAAGTCTAGGGTGAGTGATCGCTGGAAAAGGTCTTTGACGGCACCCCTTCCCCTGACAAGGTTCCCAAGTGGCCAAAGGAATTCGCCGGCACCCCTCCCCCATTGACAAGGGTTACAAAACTACCGTAGGGATGTTAACGGTAGTACAAATCAAACATCACAAAAAGTCTCCTCTAACAATTTGGTTTTGTCATTGTGTTCGTTATAACTGGTTAGTACTGGTGATTTTGCCCAATAAGCGGATGGGGGTGGTAGGGGGTTGGGGAGGGTCTTCCCTGTCCAAATGGCTCTCATCTCTCTTTTGGTTTCTGCTGGGATAATTTCTTTGTTATGTATGAGACAAGATTGTCCATCCCTTAATCTGTAGACCCAGATTAGATCATACACGTTATGTGATCATGAATGGTATATAAAAGCTGTGTCCACTCCGTAGTCAATCGCTGCCCTCCTAGACGGTCTTGTCTCTTCTCTAATTTCATAAATAGATGAACCTCCTCTTGCAGTAAACAGCGAGTTAGTCTTGCTCGGGGCAAAACTGTCAGATCAGAACCAACATGATGGTGTCGTTCCCTTCATCAAAATGCTTTAATTTTGTATAAAGTGTTGAATGATTCTTTGAAATATTTCTTATTCTTGTTCAGTTATGTATTTCATACTCTATTCATTACATTATCAGACTGATAGAAAGTGCTTTAAAGCTAACATTATGCTCACCAATTGTCCTCAAATTTACATAAAGCTCACCAAGGTGCATCTGAAGGAACCTAAATGCTCAACGTATGCTTGCTCTGTCAAAATGAGTAGACAGCGTATATTCCTAATACAACCCTCATCACATTACTACACAAGTCAAATTAATACGATGTTGTTTGCAAACGTTTCGAGACCACAACGACAAACTATGTTAGCTTCCAATGACATCGGTATTAACCTCAATGTCTTCAAAGTGAGGCCTGCTCACTTATATGGGACCACAGTCTATATCAAGGTTTCCTTAGATTAGGAATTGGTAGTGATATATCAACGCTCTCATTTGTTAACGAATTTTTACTATTAACATCTGACAGGGTCAGACCTATTGTATTATCTGACTGGGTCACGTTCAAACAGCTACCTTCATTTCATAGATCAATGCTTCCAATGGTAACATTCTGACCTATTGTACTATCTGACAGAGTCACATTCAAACAGTTACCTTCCTTTCATAGACCAATGCTTCCAATGGTAACATTCAGACCTATTGTACTATCTGACTGGGTCACATTCAAACAGCTACCTTCCTTTCATAGAACAATGCTTCCAATGGTAACATTCTAACCTATTGTACTATCTGACAGAGTCACATTCACAAAGTTGCCTATCTTTCATATATCAATGCTTCCAGAGCTAATGCAGCTGTTACCTATATCATGGTCCAATCAGGCTGTGTATCATATAGCAATGCTTGCAGTGGTAATGTTCTGACTAATGTCACTCTCTGATTGGGTCAGATTCATGGAGCTGCCTGTCTCTCAAATATCAATGCTCTCAGTGGTAATGTTCTGACTTATGTCACTTTCTGATTGGGTCAGATTCATGGAGCTGTCCATCGTTGAAGGGTCTTCCTCCTCCTCTGTGTCCATATCGAAGAGACGGATCCGTCGACCATTGAGGAACAACTAGATGACAAAAAGAAGATTATACCTCAGATAAATTGACAACGCTAATCACGTGACTTCCAGACAACTAAATGATACATTCAACTTGAAGAGTGGCAGCAGCCCCTAGCCAACAGACTTTACCAGGATCACATAAATCTGTTGATTGATTCATACATATTTTGTAATATATAATTCCAGTTAGCATTCCATAGATATGTAGAAACAAAGCGCTTCTATGGGATTCTCTGTAAACCGCAACACTGTAAAAGTCCCGTTCACACTCCAAAGTAAAATCGCGGGCAATAGACGTTCACCAAACATACATGGGTACAAAATATCCTGCTCATCAGTACTTCCAGTTCTTGCCCTCTGGTAAAAGGTTGCGTACATTCAGGGGATCAAAGAGGCTCAAAATAGTCATTATCCTGATCTTGTAAAGATATATAATACACATAATGCCCGCTGATTGGTTCTAGTCTTGCCTTCACGTTTTAGCCACTGCTTCTTATTGTGTAATATGCTATATTTGTTATACTTTTTTACCTCTGAATACTCTTTTTATATCATGAGTAGTATACATAGTACCCTTTTATATCCTTTACCTAGTCATTCGAATTGTTTATATTTTTATTTATTGTCTTAATCGTTTCATTGTTTTTGCTTGAGCTCCTGTTTTCATTTCAATTGTATATATTCTATCTAGTGGCTGAATAAAAATATCTATCTATCTTCATCGCACACTGTATTTTTAACTGCTTCTTTCCAATCAAGGATGTTTAAGAATGCTTACCACACTTGACACTTTCCTAGATCCACTGACAGCAAACTTCAAAGCTCTCAAGTTTTCCAGCCTGTGATAGTGACTCACCAACTCTCCGGCATCTACCGTCAATCTGACGAAAGAAAGAAAAGAAATTGTGACCAAATTTAAGAGCAAATATTTATAAAGAACTTATCCACACAGACCTGTACCACACCATTTTCATCGCATCATCTAGCAACGAATGGGAGTTGTGATTGAAATTCTGCGTCTCTGAACCCACTACGCTGTTAATGGTTTGAGAAGTTACTTGGTTGTTGTACCTAGCCTCCTAATGAGCTTTTAAATTATAATTGTAAAAAGATTCCTAAGTAATTTATGTTATATGCTTCAAAATATTTCAAAATGTAGAGCTAGTAATACTGACAGAACTTCTTCAATGGAGAGCATTGTGTTTAAAAGTGGTTAAGGCAGTGGAATTGTGATCTAAGGCTTGCAGGTTTGAGTCCTGGCTAGATCATTACATTGTGTCCTTGGGCAAGACACTTTATCTCCATTGCCTCTCTTCACCCAGGTGTATAAATGGGGACCTGTGAGATAAAACTGTCAGCTGGGTGCTGTTTAGCTGCTGCCATGTGGAGGGATTGTCTCTATGTTTGACAGGTTATCGTTGACCAGGGTAATATTGTGATGTGCCTTGAGCATCATTATCGGTGGATATGTCTGCACTCAATATTCAAATTAATAGATAACATCCATGTTTGTACACAGGGGCACAAAATGTGAAATCAAACATGTTTTTAGCATGGAATGTATATTCTATTTTATATTGGTTTGATTCTGCTTTTTACACAAACTGTAACAACAGAGTAGCAGGAAATCAATGCAGAGTTTGGCTGAGAAAGGATCCAACATAGAGCTAATCATTCTTGTGATGTCACAGAGGGCAGCACACAAAGCTCCTTAAACATGCAATATGCCTCCTAGCTGTGTTCGGGGGGTTGTTCTTCACAAAGAACTCTGTCATATGAGCTAATGATGATAGTTGGCTTTGTGTCTCCTTTAAATCAATGCCCATGCTCATCGATGTCATTACTCAGTCCATGTTCCTTTAATTCAACTCCCTCAACCCCCCCCCCCACACCTCCTAGCCCCCACCCACTCTCTCTGTAAATTACCCCAGTTCAAGTTCACTCACATGTCTTGACTTTCTGTGAGGAGGGTTCCTTGGCTATTCGTCGGTAACGATGAAGTTTTATCGTCCAGACTACATATTGGGAGTTGGCAGAGGACAGAATCCTGAACGGTGTCATCGGCCTCTTGTAGAAGGATGGACAAGGTAGTATCATCGTAAAAAGCAGCGTCCAGGACCCTGTGCTTCTGACATCTACCGGTAAAAAACAAAATCGATATTATCTAACAATTTCAAACAGATTTTTACAGAAGAAAAATCAAGCAAGACCTGATGCAGCTGGTTACTTTTGATAACCATATTCCACTACGATGAGATACACTCCACTATTGGAGTCTGATATCCTGTATAAAGCTCTAGAAAGGGGTTCTAACGCCAATTCAGCCCTAATTCTTTTTATGCAAAGTAGGCTAGGCTTGATAGTTGGTACATGTGCAATGGATGTATGATAGGTCTATCTATGTGTGGATATTGCGTTTTGACAAGCACCGTCCAATTAAGATTCGAAACATCCGTTGTGCCAATTAAGACCACAAACTCATAAACAAGTAATTGCATAATTCATGACAACAGTAATTATCATAGCTACGGCTATTGTAAGTTTGTATTTGCTTTCTCTGCGGCAGTAAATAACATGGTTTTAATCAAAACAAGTTACTCGTGTGATTTTTGAGTATCCTGTGCATTTGAAGAAAAATTTTGACTTTTAATGGCTATGCAGCTATTCCTGCCAAGCTTGTGGGGCTAAATATGCGGCCATCGATCATATGTGTGTTGAAAACGGTCATGTCATTTTGACTACATTTTTGTAGTGCAACTTGAACTGTTGCTTGTGTATACCACTTTGCATGCTCGTGTTTCTAAATGTAAGCCATTTGGAAGAAAGCTTGGGGTGAGGGGAAAGGAGGCACAGGCGACCATGGCTAAGGACCTGTCCTTAATGTTGTAAAATTGAAAGTTGCAAAAGGAGAACTAACCACACATCACAAAATACAACAAAAACAAAGAGAGAGGCTTTACCTGTTCACTGATGACTGCGATACAGTCGACTGGTTCAGAGGGCTGCCAAGTCCACCAAATTGTAACCGGACTAGCTGAAGATTTGGACTAGAAATGTTAAAGAAAACAACACAACACTATTAAATTACAATACCTAATAACATTTCTCACAAACAGGCTGTCACAAACGTTTCTGGTAATCACTGCACTTGATAGGAGAGGGGGATGGCAGGGGGTGGGAGGAGAAGCAAAAAAATGTTGTGATTAAAACTAGAGATGCAACGCTACTTGTTCCTAGATAAAGTAATCCGATTTGAAGCTCAGTTTTTGACACACACTGACAGCTTCATTCACAAGTCTGTATTTCTATTCTTCAGAATTTCACAAGACGGTGATAATTCATTCTCGCCAACTTATCAGTATTTTCAGCAAACTTATATAACATTTGTATGAAACGTTGAATAATAATTGAACAAGCCTATGACAATTTTCATCCGAACAGCTGAACGAGTCGATATATCATTCTGGCGAGACTAAACTGCACTTTTCTTAACTCGAACACACAACGTTAACAAAATTGAATATTTCAGGATATTGCTTGATTAAGATAAGTAAATCAGGTGATTTGGCTCAGTGTCTTTCAATGGTTTCAGTTTTATACCTCTTTACAGAAACAGGAAATTTTCTTGGGGGAGGGTGAGATTTATTCATAAAATTTATAGTGAAATTCAGGGGCATATTTTCTTCTACAGCATTACAAATATCAACAGAAAGTTAAAGAAATGGGGGATTTCAAACCTGATTGCAAGATCAAAATTAAACTAAACTGTTAGCAACCTGCTTATCCACTAAATAGCCTGTGTAAGAGAATGTGTAAAAGTAAGAGGGCCTGAGGTTTCGATCCTAGCAGGAGCATCTTTAGAGGCTGAATGACAAGTTACAGTAACAGAAGGGACAAATACATGCACAGAATACAGAGAGTCAATGAGCAGGGTGAACACAAAAGAGATAGATTTAAGAGGATTAGCAGACATAGTCCATTGCAAGATGACAATATACTACTTTAAACTATGAAGTTTTTAAATATCCTGTTTCTAGAGACACTTATAATAGTATTACAGAGAAACCAGATGTTATTGACAAACCTTTGAGTTAATGAATGCTTCATGAAGTACAGACTATCAACTGGAGGTTTACTATCGATGAATACAGTGTACACTAGATTACCATCAGAAGGAATGTGTCTGGAAAGAAAATGGAAACAAGGCATTTACATGAAAAAAAGGCTGTAACAATGATTCCCACCCAAACCTATCTATGAACACAGTTTAGGCTTTGCTCACTCATATTCAAACTTTTATGATTGGTGAACCCAATTTCCACCTTGATCATGTTGGGGACCTTCAAGTGGTGAAAGTTGTGGTCTGGGGAAGGGGCCAAAGGGGAGGAGGTATCCCCTCACAATCGAAAATTATATGGATAAGGGTGCTTAGTAGCAAAATGCTGTTATCTTTTGCAACTTTTGAAGTAATGTATGCTCAAGATTTTACCCCTATCCTTTAAAAAATTCCAAGAGTTTTTATTCCTCCAAAAGTTTTGGTGATCCTCCACAATAAACAACATTTTGGCAAACCCCTAAAACAGGTCACGACTCCCAGTTTGAATACAACCAGGACATTTCATTACCCCCACTAGGAATGTGTCTGGAAATAGACAGAAACCCAGCATTTAATAGTGAAACGCAAGAAAGCTCAAACAACACTTTCTGACTCATTCAAATATCCCCCCCCCCCTAAAAAAAAGAAATTGTAAAAAATTGTTCCTAGTGTTAAGTAGTAAATTGTTAGTAAAACTCATTTCAGTTGGCCTTAAGGACAAGAATTTTCACTGAATAGTTTGGAAATCCAATTCAGGTTTGTGCTTAACACCATGGCAAGTTTACTCTAGTTATTGTGAAATTATTTGGGTATTAGTTGTTACACTTCACTATAAATGTGTTTTATCACATCATGCCCATGTTAGAGAATACTTAAGCATTCTGTGTAGTAAGCCAAACTTGAATACAGTTGCAATATTAACCTTTGCTTACTTAGTCATTAAGTTGAGCACTCTCTAAAGCATTTCTACATAATGCTAGCTCATCATTACCCCCTATTTCTCCCCCCCTCATTTTTCCTCCCTTCCCTTCCCAATACTCTTCCCCACACATATCTTTCCACTCCTTAAATTTCTGTTGTCTGTCCTTGATATATTGCATATTTGTTATAACAAAATTTATATTCTTAATTTCTTACTGGACCATAAATTGCTGGTATTTACTGCTCAGGCTCTCTGGAGTTTCCACGGATTTAAAAAGTGGATAGACGTCCTTGGCAATGACAGACTGACCACACATATGCTGGAAGAACAAAGTACCATCCACAAAAATAATAATAATAATAATCATAATAATCATAATGAAACAATAACATCCAAGGACAATAGAACTAGACAATATCAAAAACAAAGAATTAAAAGTCAAAGGTTCTACAGTCACAAACTGTTACTTCTGTTGCTTTTATTCAAACAAAGCCAATCTGACTAAAGCAAATCATTAACAAGTTTTGAAGAGTGGAAAACTTGCTTGGCTAAAGCAGTGCTTAATGGACATCCCACTGAGCTGTCCAGCCCTTTCAACTATTGGAGCCAGCTTCTTCTTTCCATTAACCCCCTGCTAACAGTGCCCACTAATATGGAACCTTTGCTGGACCAAGTATTACAACATTGATTGCAAACTTTCAAAACAATTTGGAGCCATGTGGAACAGAAAATATACATGTTAGAGTTCTAAGAGAAAGTCTAATAATACAATGCAGGGCTCAAAGGAGAAGGAAGATAAGAATAAAATCATTTCTCCCCATGGAGCCAAATTTATGGTTTTGTCTCCATACACATATTAATATGTTCGTTAATACCTCTTTATTGCAACATATGAATCTAATACCCTAAATTAAACACAAAAGGAAATTTGGTAGTTCTAGTCATACCGAACAATATCTCCATTAACATTTATTAACAGACGTGAAGTCTTACTTTTTTTTTTAATACTACCGAATACAGACAAACAAAAACCAAATAAGAAATTCCATCAAAAATATCAAAAAAGACTCACCCCTGTCTTTACAAGGACTTCACTGACAGTTTCTATGAGAGCATCGTGGAGTTGAAGCAAGGACTTCTCACGATGGTTGGGAAATATAAACATACTAGATTTCACCTCTGGATGTGCCTCTAGGAAGTCCAGCCAGGGGTTCGAAGACCCGGTGAAAGGGTGAGAGAGGTCCTCTTTCTTAAAATATTGACCAACATGTTCAAGAGTAAAACCAGACTTGGTCTCGGAGAAATCCTAGAAATTTGCAAAAAGCAAGAGTAAGTTACAGATCTTTATGAAAAAAACAGTATATCATGTAATTTACAAAAAATGAAATACAAAAAGTTTCATGAAAATACAACATATCATGAAATTTGAAGTAATACTAAAAATTTATGAGAAAAAAAATATATTTGATTAAACTTTATGAAATACAAAAATTTATGGAAAAACAATACATCACAAAACTTTATGAAATACAATTTTTTTTTTATGAAAATACAATATATCAAGTTATTACCAATAGACTGATTAAGTTATTAGTTTCTACTTTATCATTATATTTTAAGTAAATCCCAATGGTCAGAAAGCCAACAAAAGTTCCTCCCTATCCATGTTGGATTTTATCTCCCTATTCATTGGATGAGCTTGCAGGAATGCAACTGTCACATCTATTTCCTGCTCTTGGGGAGAGCACCACTTATCGTCTCCATCCAAATGACGAGAGTCTAACACATCATCTGACCACGTTCTCAAATTCTAAGTTAAGGTATTAAAGGCAACCCCCCTCATTCATCATCACCACAGTAAAGGGATAGATTGAACAAAGCCAATTTCCCAATTTGCAAACGTGAAATACCAAACCCCACATAGGACTCTCTTCAACAACACTGCGTAATAGAATCTGGTTCCTGGTGAGGTTTTGAACTGAAACCTTAGAGGTTGTGGTTAAACACTGAAAGGGCTACATCACGACGCCTTCACCTTCTTATTAATGGATTTATTAATGATATTACTGAATAAATAATTGAGCAAATAAAGCATCAACTATTAACAATTATTTAACTTAAAACATCATCCTCTTCCTGCTCTTGATCAAAGTTAAACGGATATATTCGGTGGCAGAGAACGTGATGATTATATGGAAAAGAAACATATTGTACACGGTTTAATAGTTGAAAACCCAATCTCAATAAAGCTTGTCTCTAACTCAAGGAACTGAATGGAACCTATTTTAACTGATTAATCCCACGATTCTTCTCTGGAGTTTATCACAGTAGGTTGTCTATGATGTAGTTACAGCCAAATGTGCTTCAAAAGCTTTGACTTTCCTATTGTTACTTGTCTTGTAGATTTATCCTTGGAAACTTGATTCATTTGGGATGTGCGCTTAGCTGTCGATGTATTTGGAATTTGATCAAAAATGCAACTTTTTCTTGTGGAAATATTGTTTGCCTCTGTGAAATAAGTGGGCTAAAGATATTGAAAAAGAGAAAAAACGAAAACCCTTTTCAGCTGAATTTCACTCATAACAACATTCAATCTACTGTTGCCAGATACATTCACAAAATACCAGCAACTTAAAATTTGCATCTTTGCCGTAAAGTTGCCACCAGGACGTGGTCTTTGACCGAAAGATGCAGAAAAATTACCAGCGTTTTTTATTAAACAATCAACCTTAGCCATAGGAATATCCCTTTATAGAATAGACTATAAATCACACACATACGATTAACAGCATTGCCAAAGACATGAGAGATTAATGAAGTTAATATTTGCCAGTTCGTTAACAAAAATCATCAATAATACCCACTGCTATGTTTCTAAATGTACCAACCATTATATTCATTGAAACTGTTTCATCACCTGAGAAAAATTTTCTTCCAGGAAGTCAGCCACAAAGTTAATGTCTTTCTGATACATCTGTGAATGAACGAACAATCGAATAGCGAAACATGAATTTTTCTTCTCACAAAAGCCTAGTTTTGTCGATAGGTTTCCGTGACAACTGTGTAATCACTCCCATTGTGTTTTCAAGACACTTTTACAAAAAAAAAGGACGAATCCATTTTTTGTACTGGCTCACCAATAAATACTGTCAATCACTTAAAACTTGGAAAAGAGCACAGAAATTGATGGCTATAATGAGGATTTGAACCAGTGACCTCTAGGTGACAAGCCCAGTGACCTCTGGGTTACAAGCCCAGTGACCTCTGGGTTACAAGCCCAGTGACCTCTGGGTTACAAGCCCAGTGACCTCTGGGTTACA
>KN882896.1:42180-59946 GCA_000934455.1 Apostichopus parvimensis
AGAGAGGGGATGGGGAACCTATGATATAGCTCTTTGCCTCAACAAACCAAACAAGAAGCTGATACTTTTGATAAACTGCATGCTCAGCTTACAGTTGAGTACAGCTTACATGTATACAGCAGAACTGAGTACTGTAACAAATTATGTGGTTTTTATAAGAAATTTGGCTCATTTCCAACGACTGACAAAACAAAAGCCTCAAGCGAATTGTAACAGAAGAGTAATGAATGCTGTCTGCGGATTCTGACACCGTGCCAAGTGTTATATTAATAGACCTGCCTCACCTTGTATAGCCTCCGGTGATAGTCCCAGAATGCCAAACTTATCGTACCATCTGGCCATGCCGTACAATTCACTGAGTTCAAATAGCAATGTTTTGCCAACTCTGCCAAAGAAAACAACAAAAGAAGCTTCCAAATTGTATAAAAAAACCTACTAGGACAGGATAATTACATACATTAGACTCAACCTCCAATAGCCATGTATTACACCTATCCTCAATTCCCCAATCATTATAGAAGAATTTCCAGTTTGTTAAGCCTAGGCGACGAATTCTACAATGTGTAGCCATCGATAAAACAAAAAAATGTAGCCGTGGAAAAAAAAACACTTGGCCTCCTTAGTTGCCTATAGATTAAATCATACTCCACTCCGCACCAGAGTCACTCAAGTTGCTTGAGGAATGTTACTGCAAAGGTCTACCTAGATTTTACCCCCCATGCCCCCAAAAAGATTTTACCCCCCATACCCACCAAAAAAGGCACATTTAGCTGTCAGTAAGCATGAAAAGTTCAAGTCAATAACAAGCTTCAGTCTTTATTACTACAAGTAATCTAAACAGGTTGGTACCTCTTATAAGTGTAGTATATCTAGGTTAAGTGTTGATTTATGTTGACTTTCTCAAAGATATTAAAACAAAAACTAAGAAGATAAGTCCTTGTTTACTTGATAAGAGAAATTAAGCTGCAAACACGACCAGCTGCTACTTTTGATTGTGACATTGCTTCAGTGTAATACGCAAACAGTAATCGCACAAATGTTGAAACAATTCACATTGTTGCTCCTACAAGTTATCCGTGTAAATGTACATCCATAACTTTAACAATAGAATTCTTCTGAGGACATAGTGAGTCTTTGCAAATGATGTCTGAGGACATGGAATTCCTTTGTTCAAAGCCTCAAGTCTGAATGCGAAACAAGTACGCACGCACTCACACACTCGTACGCCATCACCATCGCATAGATTCATTTTGGCATCGGCAGAGGAATACAAAATTAGGAAAAGAAATAATAATTTAATAAGAAAGTGAGGTCATAATTATGCAAAAACAATTGCAAAAAAAAACATCAAGTAAGCAACGGTTAACGGAATGCAAAGATTGTAACAGAGGCTCTAATGCTCAAAATTGGATGAAAAGGGCCGACTGGGTATATAAATGAGTTTTTTAAAAGATTTGATCTGAAAGTAGGATTTCTTACATTGTACTTTGTGTTATTTAACACAGAGCGGTTAGCCTGGCTTCTACAGTTATTAATAGTCTTTGCAATTCTTATGATATCATTGCGTGCAGCTTCATCGACTATATTTTGAAGAGACTACGGTTGTCAAGTCGACGAGTAAATTCTGCGATTCTTTACCTGTGCACTTGTTTCAGGATGAGCTTCTGTATGCTCGAGTAGGAATTTTCCACGCTGTGGCCGAGCTTCTTCAAACCCTTTGCGGTCAGTTCTTGTAAGAGGAACGTCTGCAGCTCTAAGCTAGCCTTGCCCCAGACTAAGAGATCTAGAAACTCATCGCCGACTGTACCTTCCGTGCCTTTTTGCTGAAATCAAGCAAATTTATACACCGTTTTGTGACACAGATACTGACTTGACAAACTCAGTCTCGTCAGCCGTACTGGAAAAAACAATGACCAACTCTAGAACAACTGAATTTATAATACATTTTTGGAAACATAGAGACTTAACAAAATAAAACAAATTTGTATTAATGTGGCGGGATGTCTTCTATTTTCAGGCAGTCCCCGGATTTAATTTGCCTTTCCCAGGATAACATGAGTGTCCCTGGATTTGATGGTAATAGCCCCGCACTTGTAGAAAGGCCATGAATCATGTTCAATTTTACTCGTTCCTCCTCTCGTTAGTAGGAAGAGCATGAAGTGAAGCTGTGATTGTGCACAATTTACAAATGTTAAAAAAAAAGGCAACCCAGATCAGATTTATTCATGACTTTCATAGAACCACCAAAAACTCTTGAGCAGCCCTCAAAAGTTCCACCATTTCCTTTAACCATACAGCCTGCAGGTAAACTTAACTCTCGATGTCAACAAGATCGGCTCGACATCAGTATCATGTCCTCGGATTTACGGGAAATAATATGGCCACCCTTTCTCTGTTTTGTGATACACTGCAACAGATACTGATACTATCAACTGGGTTTATTCAAACTCAGTTTTCTCTTGCGTGATTCTATTCCCTGCTGCCTCTGAGCTATAGACAGATTAAAGATGAAACTTGATGGTTTGCTTATTATGGCAGCGATATATTTAACAATTCCAGGAGTGATTGGGTCTTAGCTTGTAGACCTTCAAAGGAGAGTATCTTAGCATCTGTGATTTCTTCTCCTTCTTTTGTATACAGAGGGTAAGATGAAAAGGAGGTAAAAGAGATGGGAAGGATTGGACCAATATTGATAGGGGAAAAAATCATTCAAAATGAACAGTTTTGTGTTGGGGATTAGAAATTAGAAACATTACATATTCTGGGGTGAGATATTGAAATTGTTACCTATTCACTTACAAACTTGAATAAACTTCCCAGAGTTGCAATGCAATCAGCATATTAGTTGTTATGAGACTTAAGAGTTGCGGTAACCATTTCCTGTTAAGACTTTTATTCACGACAAGCTTTTTAAATATTTACCATTACAGAACAATGCTACAAAACTGTAAAGAATTTTGAAGGTGTACTGAAGAAGTTTAAATCTTTGGAAAATAGGTTTAAATAAAAGTCAATATAAATACAAAGACGTGTTTATACAGGTCTATGATCCCCCTTTGATATTATTATTATTATATTTAGCAAGCCATATCAATACCTTGCTAACAATGCCATTGTGTATGTGTGTACTCAATTACTAACCAACAATATCTCTTTATGGGGATACATGCATAAACTGAACAAAGCACTGTGGTTGATTTCATTGAAACTGTGGTTTTAAAATTCATTTCACTAAAACAATATAAACCAAAGCTAGTTTTTCAAATAATTCCGTGAAACAGCCTTGAACTGTTCGTAACCATACGTTTTATGTTCTTATTGTGGTTTATAGTTTCTGTAACTTTGTTACCAATAGTAATACTGGTTGGTCTGATTGGTTGAATTGATCGGCAAACAAACGGGGGAACAAAGAACGAGGAAACTACCGGGGGTAAAATGAGGGGGGAAGGCCAGGATAATTGGAGTAGTCGACTTGGTCCAAAATCTTTTCAATTTTTTTGCTTTCAGAAAAAAATTAACTCAACCGCAAGAGAGGAGCCTGTTCAATGACTCTGTTTCAGAAATAACTATGTGGTAATTCAAAATCATATTTTACAACTTATTTGAATCTATTCCTTGTAAGTCTTTAAGTCTAACAGTTGGAATCAGTAAAGGACCACCCACATTCTTGTGTGGGAAGTTCCATTCAAACTTGTAGGGGTTATTACATTTCAAAGTTTGGTACCTTATTTGGGTCTCATATGAGCTGTGATTAACAGAACAAAATGATGGCATCAATAGAACATGACAAAATAACTCAAAATAATACGACGAGTTACGCAATTTTACATAAAACATTGATCCGAATTTGCTCCCAGTGGCCGCAGGGCGCTTCACATACGCTACAATGTGTTCTGCAGGTTTCCAAACTGAAATTGTTCACATTATCTACGATTGAAAAGGTGTTAGCACACTTCTTATGAGAGTGCAAATAATCAAAGTTTGTTTTGATCTGATGAACTTCTTTCTCTCTTGCTCAGGGTAGTCACCGAACAGACGGCAATGAGTCATTGACTATTATACAACACCTAATTATATTCCGGCCATTTGATTGGTCAATTGCTCGTCGATTGCATGCAATATCCGCTCTATTGCACGCTATGAAATAGAACCGTGCAATATACTTTTTGGATAGCACTTTTTTCAATGGTAAGAGAACAATCTGTTGCATGAGTGCATTTTACATCCAAATATATCCAAATTTGAAGGTGTTGTATAAAACAAATAATGAATGGTTTCCATTCGTGCAATAGTGCAAATATTTCATTCGTTGAAAGATGTAATTTGTTCCATTCAACTCGGCTGCGCCTCTTTGAATGGAACATTCCATCTTTCAACTCATGAAATATTTGCACTATTGCACTCATAACCATTCATTATTTGTATACTATAACAGATGCAGGATGCGTACCACTACTACAGCTGCAGTCTGTCTACCACCTTTTCACCAAGTTTTTTTGGTTTTATATTCCACATGATAAAACTCACGAATGTTCGTATCTGCTAACTATTCCAATGAAACTCCAACATAGATCGCCCATTGCATAACATGCTATGTCACGCCGCAGCACATATATAGTATTCGGTACTACCTCGTAACACTTACTGATGAGTAACTCAGTACTTGCACAAGGATTACCATACATGTATGGCGGTCAGTTCAAAACCAAAGCTATTATACATTCATGCATAGCGCCACCGAGTTGTTAAACTTGAAACCTTCTGACCACTCCCGGATTTAAACCGTCTGTTTTGCAAGTTCCCAAAATAAGTGGCAAATTAGCTTACAGATTCTTACTTGCTTGACAAAATCTCGCATCCACAGACGTGGACTTATGTTTCTGCAAATGTTGTGTCGTAAAAAGAAAGCAAAAAACATTGAAAAAAACAACAAGCATTGTGAGAGAAAATATTCTCACTGGCCTTGCGACGTATGTTTCTTTTAATATAGATGTGAATACGAGTATGCTGTGTTCAAATGGGTAAGCTTATATTGGGAAATCAAGATTATTGTCTGATCACTTTGATATCACACCCAAAAGCCAGACAGATTTCTTCTGTTAAAAAGTTGACATTTCTTGAGACACTGCAGCTGGATATGAAATGCATGCCCACTAAACAATCATACACCGCCACCTAGAACCCTTCCGCCACTTCCGCCATCAAGATGGCATTAAAACAAGGAACCGTGGCAACAATCTATAGCTTTGTAACCATGAAATCTTGCACAAACGATCTCAAAACACAGCTCTCAGTGGGACAGGAGCCAAAACTTCAGCTAACCTTTGTAGTGGATTGATTCAAACTTACTTATTTATAGCATTGCGTGACCACAGAATCTCTGCCAAGAGCTCAACCGTCGGTTCCACAACCAAATCTTCAATCCATACCTCAATGGATTCGCTCATTTTTCTGGAGCGACGCCAGGTCGATCTTTTTTTTGTCAATAGCTAACAGATTATTTAAGTCTCAGAAACCAAAGCGCTGCAATGCATTAATAGAGCATTCGGTGGCAACAACGAGAGTCAGCTAGCGCCTAAGTTTGCTGCATAAAGACACTGATGTGGGACAGGAGCCAAAAATTCAGCTAACCATTGTAGTGGATTGATTTCAAACTTACATATTTATAGCATTGTGTGACCACAGAATCTCCGCCAAGAGCTCAACCGGGTTCCACTTCAGAACCAAATCTTCAATCCATACCTCAATGGATTCGCTTATTTTTCTGGAGCGACGCCAGCTTGAACTTTTTTTGTCAAAAGCTAACAGATTATTTTAGTCTCGGAAACCCAAAGCGCTGCAATGATTTAATAGAGCATTTGGTGGCAACAACAAGAGTCAGCTAGCGCCTAAGTTTGCTGCGTAAAGACACTGATGTGAGGGAAGGGAAGGGAAGTGAAATGACCGTTACCATATACCATCATAACTGCAGCTTTTCCGATACATTTTATTTTACATAAAATTTGCAAAAGCTGACTAGAAATTGTCTACAAACTTTTTAAAGAGTTTCGGCTACATTGAAAAAAAATTCAAACCAGTAAGCCTGAAAAGAACTCTTTAAGGTGTACTGTCAAAACCCCTCAATATATAAAATTCTGTACCTCGGCATATTTGGTTAACTTGGCTTCGATTTCCAGTAAAATGTCTTCTTTAGCTTCTGTTATGGCCTTCAGTGTCCCTTCCAGATACTGTCAGAAACAGATCAAAATGGTCACATTTTATAAACTGCAACCCCTGTAAATGCAACCTAGGGGTTACACAAATTGATTTCTATCTCAGATACAGTGACATATTAGCCAGAATCAAAAGGACTAACCAAACCGACCAATTTGACAGAGCTCATTGCTACGTATATTTTCAAAATTAATTCTATCTTCCATACGGTGAGACTTATGGGCCAGATAAAAGACTTTTAAACCAAAGCAATTAAATTTAACGTTTCAATGCCACATAGTTTACAACCCTGGTATTAATCTTTAGAGTCTGTTTTGAACAATGAGAAATGGACTATAAAACTTACTGATCCATTCATGGGCAACAGGCTGTGTTGACTCTGGGAGTAATGACATCATAGAGGTCATCAAAAGTCCTCACAGCCAAAAACCGCAGCCCTAAAAATTTTGGGCTACTCGCTGGCTTAATGCCATTTGATTTGGCCGTTTGCCAGTAAAAAAAAACGACAAGTTCCTTCCAACAGACATTGAGAATTTTAACCGCATGATCAGTCGGTTACGGATAGACAGTCGAGGCACTGGCATGATTTACGTACCCAGGCATAAGCATATTATCAAAAGATATTTATAATTGGGCTGCTCTGAAAACCCTGCACAATAAACTGATTTGTGTCTTGCATATTCAAGAAAATGCCAGTGAGAACGAACTTTATTTTAGCAAGGAGCTTTTTCAAGGAAATTAAAACCAAAAGGAAAATGGCTAAAATATGTGGGAATGACAAAATTACTGGCAGTGTTACACTCACATCTAGTACAATATGACTTTCGGTGATCTTATTAGATAGAATTAAAGGTCAAAGTCCATCTGGCCACTAGAGGTCATAGGTTCAAAATGTGTGCAGCATCTTGCTTGTAATTCTGTGGGACTCAGCGAACAATATTAGGTAATTTTTACCCAAAAGGCAGCCCCTCATTTTGACTATAGTAGTCATAATCACTTTTTTCTGTGGCTAATATAATGAGTTATTAAAATTTTTTAACCAATAAATGAAACGTTGTTTTGCACTGACTTTTATCGCTTCCTTGAAACATCCAAAGCATGATGTCAACAGATTGTAGACAACTACATAAATAAGATGCACCATTCACATTCTTGACATACATTATTTAATAAAGACGTACCTCCATTAACGCTGATATTTTGGCATATTTCTTGGCATATTTGGCTATTTCTCGACTTCTAGAAGCAAGCAGAACTGAACTGAGCTAAAAAAGAAACATTAGAAGGAGAAAATACAAACAGTTGAAACTGAAAACCAATTTCCAGTCCGGCATAAAGAAACATGTCGAACACATTCTGTTCACGCAGGTCACTCAACTTCATAACAAAATCACAACTCTATTTAAACGCTTTTTTTTTCCCCTCTCCATTTTTCTCCAAAATGCCACTCCCTGCAGACAGCTTTCGTTTTGTTTGTTTTCGTTTCAATTTGACCCAACAGCTATATTATTCTAAGAAATTTTAATGGCCCCCCGGGTAAACAACAGGAGATGCCTCTGTCGTTCAAGTGTAGAATTTGGTACAAAAACAGGTTTTTAATCTTTGTGGAATTTTTTGCCTTGCTATAGTTCTCTTCTCATTGTTGAGATTCAATGAACTATAACAAAACTAATTCAGGACTGAATATTGCAACCAGGCAAAATTGATAGACTGTATCCGCCTTCAGAGAGAATACCGTCACAAAATTGCGTACTGCTGAGTTTTCAAAATAAACTACTCTTCAATAACCTCAAACTGCAGCTTGTTAGGACAACTGAGATCAATTTCTAAATTCAAAATAAAAAACTATACAGCATGAAGAGCAAATATTTTGAAAATATACATGTCTTTAAAAACGTGGAACCTTGAATTTAGGAAGAAGATAAAACAAATGCTTTAAGACGCTTTAAACAGGTACAAAACAGTAACTGCACGGTGTAATATGACATTCAATGCTATAAGGGTGAATTTGGAGTTGATACAGACTGCGAGAGTAGTCGAGTAAACAATGCTGAAAACGTTACTCGCAGATAGGGGCTGCTCTAAAACCTCAACATGATCAGTCATAATGGAAGAACTTGGTACAGTGGGCTTTGGTTTTGAAAAGGAAATGTCTTTTGCATGATGAAAGTGTATATCTGAATGTGGTTAAATATAAAGGAACTTAAGGAAGTAGTACTATGGTTTAGGTGGTAAAACACTCACTATACATCTTTGCCATTGCATGTCAATTGTTGACTACATTTTGTGATCTGATGTCAGACAAATATTAAGGAAGTAGTACTATGGTTTCTGTGGTAAAACACTCACTATACATCTTTGCCATTGCATGTCAATTGTTGACTACATTTTGTGATCTGATGTCAGAAAAATATAAAGGAAGCAGTACTATGGTTTCTGTGGTAAAACACTCACTATACATCCTTGCCATTGCATGTCAATTGTTGACTGTATTTTGTGATTTGATGTCAGACAAATTGTTTACCTGATTATTTAGCCTCAAGGAAGTCAAACTGATACATATATGCAAAACTTTGTCTTGGACTGAATGGTGTATGTTTGTTCTCGTGTTGACCACTAAATGCTGTGTTTCTTTAGAGGGAACCACAGAGCAAAGAAAAACTGATTTCCGAGTTTGGTACAATGACAAGAGCAGTTCCCCTTCAGCAATTTTGAGATATCAGGTGTTTGGAGCACTCGTTTTCATGCGAATTCACATGTTCCTCAAACACGTGAAAATGTGTGGAGACCTGTACACAAGTTGGAAAAACCATGCTAGTTCACACATTTTCAAACATTATATTTCTTGCCCCAACCTGTGTTCTGACATTGCCACACTTTCTTCCCAGCAAAAAACCTGAGTTTGCTAATGTGTGACAAATTTAGGGTGAATACTGGCAAATCTGTCTCAAAATCACACATTTTCAGTCACAGTTCCATGGGGGGAGGGGGGTTTACCATGGATAATCACAGGTTTTACATATTACATGAAATAAGTCTGTTTGTATGTGTTGGGCTGCCTCAGATGTATTTAGTGCTGTTAGCCAATAGTTTAGTTTCACTATAAATTCTTAAACACTCAGCTGTATGCTGAATAATGGTATTATCATAACTAGGAGAGTTTTAATACTACAATTAAGTAGTCCTAGTCCAGTGAGTAAATTATATTAAATAGGGGACTTACTTATATTTATTTTTTTTAAACTGCGTGGTTGATTGGATAAACGTTTCTTTCTTTTACTACAATTACTGATGCATTATTAAGAATTAACATTCTTGCATACCCAATGAATAGTTAGATAACTTTTTATACTAAAATATGCAAATGCTTCATGTTTACTACACATTTGATTGGACCATCCTTTTCAAAAAAACAACGAAAAATGGTAACAACGCAACAAAATGGAAAACAAAACATCCTCCTCCTCCTCCTCCTTAGTGTCCTTCTCTGAGACCATCCTTTCAACCCCAGCTAACATTAACCCCTCCCCCTCCCCCTCGTAGACAGAAAGGTAACACTACGTTATAAATGGAATATTGATTCCTTTCATCACAGTTTTATTAAGCTCCATTAGTTTACTTGTTTCCTCAAAAGTGAATTTAACAAGCAGACACCGAGATATGCAAAAGTTACATTATCTGCACCAGAAACTTATCTTGCATGCATCACAAGTTTTAACCAGTCTGTCTGTCAGAAAGATTCATACCGTTTTGTCAATAGGGTACCATTTGGCAACTGTAATATTTGGACGGATGGAAGGAAAGTTAGCTAAGGATTTGACTGCAACATTCAGAAATGGCAGATATTTAACAACCTATTTGGGATTTCATCATGAAGAAAGTCAAAATGTTTGTTTAACATAAGCATATATATACTAACCTTCACTAAAACTACCTGCTTCCTCTCCGGTTTGTCTGTGGACGCTTCCATGACGACAAGCAATGAATACAGACGGGGAGTAACAACAGCTCCTAGAACGGCACCACACTAAAGAATAGACACAAAGTTGGCTTTTGTCAATAACTCATATACATCTGCTCGCAAGACATTCTGCCGTGCAGTAAAAGTACACCCAATTACCAGACAATTCCGTGACAACAAGCAACGAATACAGACGGGGAGTAACAACAGCTCCTAGGACAGCACCACACTAAAGAATAAACACAAAGTTGGCTTTCATTGTCAGTAACTGATATACATCTGCTTGCAAGACATTCTGCCGTGCGGTAAAAGTACACCCAATTACCAAGTATGAAGTTATACCACCTGGTACTTTTGAAGTTATCATGGTTATACGCCGAGGTAAAACACACATACACACACACCCTTACTTGACTTACATTCATACATTTGCCAGGGCTCGACAGAGCTGATGGCACCAATGGCCTTTGACATCCGTGTCTTTCACTTTTTTTAAAAAAATTACGATTGCACCCCTGAGTGTATCTAAGGCACTGAGTGCTGCAATGCCTCTGTGTGTGTTACCAATGCCCTTTCTGTTCAAGCAATAAGTGTGTGAAATTGTACATTTGTCATGGCCCTAAAGAAATAACTCTACCGATGGCAGAAAATTGCTGCAATGCCATTTTGATTTTGATGCCCATTCTGTTTTATACCTCAATCAAAATTGTCAAATAGTACATTTTGTTCCAATAACAAAGCATTACTAATTGCTCTTGTTTACGAACTTGTACAAAAAATACCAGAAGGCCAACCCCTCTTTTTTGATCATGAGGACAGATGGTACACACCTGAAATGTTAGTTTTGGCACCCAAGATTTCATTTTTAATTTTCGGAATGACCATTTGTATTTCTTCATTGATCTTTGCACACATTGTGAGATAATACATCAGGTACAGTAGTGCACTGAATTGTGCCATTTACACTACTCTAATTTTTTGCTCATGTGTGTTGTCTGTTTTCTATAAATTGCTATTAATCCCAACGATGGACCTTAATTCTAATTATTGTCTACACTTTCAGACCCTCCAAGTTGACACCCTATATGGTCAATGTCTATTGAGTAAACCTCTAAAGTGGGTTGCCAATGCAGTGATTCCTTGCCAAACTCAATGAGATCTATACTGCCATGTGCGGGGCTTCACATACTTTTGAAAAGGAGCAACGCATGTATTAGAAAAGTTTGTTGGGTGGGGGGGGGGATAGAAAAGGGTGGGCTTGCTGGGACAGGGTGGCAATCCCAGTACATTTAGGAACTTAAAATGATAAATTTTATCACAGACTTCTCTCAAAAGAAAACTTACATCAGCGGTCTTCTCTTGGCTCTTTAAGTTAACTTCTGCGATTGGAGCAATACCAAATGCCAGGATGTAGAGCAAACCATTGTCGAAGCAAACTACAAGGAGGTTCAGCCTGTTGGGTAAAAAGAAAGAAGACGGATTAATGAGTCCCTTGCTTAGGAGAGAACCTTGAGGAGTAGGTCGGTGGGGAAGGGAGAGGGGGAGAGAGTAAGATCCCACAGCAATTGTGACATTGAATTTTATGTTTATACCATGTTTTTTTTAAATATATGTTGGTCTCTATTGACCTGTAGTGACATTGATCTCAAAATAATAATTAAGCATTCCCGTATTTGACTTAAACTGGGATAATTTTTTTCTGCAATAACTGTGTTTTTTATGCACTGTTTTGATGACTGTTGAACCCAAAGTGACCTAATTTAAATATAGAGAAATGTTGAACTCTCGAAAAAGACTCAGTGCCGTCGTAACCATAAGAAAGATATGTCTGGGATGAGGATAATTTACCCATTATCATCAACCCATATGGTCATAAGGGTAGTGGGATGAGAAAACCCTGAGGAACAAGAGAAATTCTGGTTGATTTGAAAATAATGATTGTGCTTGGTTAAACAATCTATTGCTACATAAATGAGTATTTGTAACTCATTTAAGATCACTTGTCAGATGCCTCCTGCACTCTTGTAAAAGTTTGCTTAAAGTTTTCCAGGTTTGATTTCCACTTTTCCCCCTGAGACCTTTTGATCTCCTTGAAATGACCCAAAAAAATAAAGATATCTTTTGGCACTCATGATAGAACATACCAACTATTGAAGAAGGACCAGCCCTGGTAAAGTTTGAGTTGCATCCTTAACACTTCAAGTTTTAAACACTCTGGACTTGTGTTTAATCAAATGATCACCCAAGTGATTGTCAGATGCCGCCCACACTCTTTTAAACCCCCCCCCCCCGATGACCTTTTGATCTCCTTGAAATGTTAAATAAGAAAATGTTTAAAAATGTCCTCACCCTCATGAAAGAACATGCAAGTATTAAAGAAGGACCTCCCTGGTAAAGTTTAAGTTGCATCCTTAACACTTGAAGTTTAAACACTCTGGACTTTTGTTTAACTCAAAAGATCTTGAACATCCTCCTGCCCCCCCTCCCCCCCCAACAATAAAAAACATTATTTATCTTGTACTCACCAGTTACACCCATATGAGTCCTGTCACATACAAAGTTTGAACTCCAGCCAATCTATCATCATGTTATCATGTTTGCAACAAATTCATCACACCCTTAAATAAACACAGGTTTATGTACTGTTTTGTTTACGATAATTTGGTCAATCTCAACTTGGTGAAGTTAACGACATTGAACTTGAAAAAAACAGGTTCAACCTTGGTTTTCATTCATGCAGAAAATGAAAAAGAAAATAGAGTCAATAATTTATCAAAAGTCTTGCAATTTCAGCATTATTTAAAACCAGAGGAACGCAAAGCCTGAACAGTTGAATGGATAAGCTTTCTTATATCGTTGGGTTCAACTAAAGTTTATGACCATCGGGATGAAATGAAACTTACATCAATCATTAAAAATAAGATATAGATTGCTGTGAATAGGATAAAATAAACTAAAAACACACTAAAAAAAAACAATGGTGTTGTTTTCATTGCCTATCAATGAGCTTATCTGTTTGTTTGTGCAGTGTCTCTGTCCTTGACTGCAACAACCTTGGAAATGAACGTTGGTAAACTTGATAAACCAGAACACAGATAAATGACTTTCTGATATTAGCAATATGATATTGCTATGTACTGATACTGGTAGTATGAAATTCTAAGTCATAGCAGATTGTAGCAAATAACCTGGTACAAGGATCAATCTTTCGGTTTACAGTCAAAGTAACAAGTCTTTCCTGTTTCAAGTATTTGCCTCCGAAAAGTCACACAATAAAGCTTAAAAATTTGAAAAGGTTGAAAAGCTTGTGGTATGTACCGCTTGGTTGGGTTTTGACTGTTACTTTTTTCTTTTTTTTTATCAAATAATGCTATGAATGCAATAGTTCATGAAGAGTTCGTTGTATGGTCTTGATAAAACTCGGGGTTCAACCCCATTCCAAAAAAAAAAACCAAGTAGGATTAAACATTTGCAGCATTGTCTGTTAAAATATATATGCCTCACACATGCAAAATTAAATATAGTATTCGAGGAGGCAGTATCGACACGTGATAATAATTTATCCAGTATCTCATTGCAAAAAGGATTTGAAAATTGCTGTACAAGTCCAGAGATGTATAGCAGTTTTTTGTACACAGGCACCAACGATATATTTGAAAGAGACAGAGTTCCAAGTCGTCAAACCAGTAAGGCAAACTCGAAACACAAAAAATGATTCCCTGTCAAATAACAAAATTTGTGCTGATTTTATTTGGCAATCTTACCCCATTTGGTCTTTCAGTTGCATCAGATCTTCCAGGCCTTCATCGTCTTGGTCTTTTAAGGAAGAACTGTTGACAGAAAACAAAGTAGAAGAGAGAGAGAGAGAAATCCCGGTGAGGAAACTTCCAAATTTAATTTAATTTAATTGTGATATGAAATTAAGAGATTAATATTCATGCAAGAGTCTCTACCATGCAGACTGTTTGTCGATGGAGAGAGAGAAGGAAAAAAACCAAGAAGTTTAAACAGAACAATTATGGAATCAAGGATGAAACAACGATAAAAACTGGACATCACTTAATGATCGGGGAATCATTTATCCAGTATCGCATTGCAAAATGTTACGCAGAACGGTTAAATTTGCTTTACAAGTCCAAAGTATGGCATAGCAATTCTTTACACAGGAACGGTGTATACCATATTTCATAACTTGAGATTAAAGGCATTGAAGACTCGCCCCAAACCGTGTGCCACGCTCTGAAAAGTTAACTTTCCGTTGCTGGCAAGTGAAGTTTTCTGCTTGTTGCTACAAAATGCAGACAGTAATGAAATGTGATACCTTGTTATCTTTGTATTGACCGCAGCTGTATGTACTGACTGTACACTAGTGTCTAATTACTGAAGGTAGCAAGCTGTGCGGTGTGTATTTTCTGGGATCGATTGTGGTGTCTAACACTTCTGTTACACCTCATTCGAAACTAGGTCAGATTACCAGCATTAGACGTTTCATGTTGCGCGAGTCTTCACACCCTTTAAATCCAGAGCCTACAGATGTGCTACAAAAAATTTAAACAAATTCAATTCAATTTTAATTATTCCCTGTTTAAAAGCCAATTTAGTTTACAGTGATATTATCCAAACCAGTGGTTTATACTGGTATTGGAAACCGTAATTTCACCTCTACAACAGAAACATAAAAGGTTAACTTAGAAACCCTTATGGAAAGACTTCTGTAGGCTGAAGGATGGTCATAAAAAAACCGAAGAAAACAAAAACGGACAAAAAAAGACTAACTGTTTAGAAAGAGGAGGGAGCTTAGGTAAGTAGAGATCTGACGCATCCGGAAAGATTCCACCGTGTTTATCTTCCTGAGGAGCAGTCTCCTCATCCTCCTCCTGCTCCTCCTCACAGAGTGACGTCGAGGACCACTTCATGCTTCTGACACCGTGGCGAAAGTTAGAGGAATGTATGACACCGGCTCCTTCAACACTGCATAATACAACCTTCCCACCGCTGTAACCAACAGCTAGAACTAGAGAAGAACGAGACGAAACAGGAGAGAATGTCAATCGTCAAATATCTTCACATTTCAAAGGCAGACGGTTTAAAATTAGACGACATCATTAAGACCGAGTTGAATAACGAAATACAAGAATACCATTGTCGAAACATTTCATATAAACCTCATCTATCCTCACCTGGGTTTCTGTCCATATTTGATTTACAAACTCGTGTTTTGGGGAGCTGACATTATGTTAATCTGTAGTGTTCATTTGTGTCGCCTTAAATATGGTGAATGGAATGGCTTGAAAGTAGCATACTCTCACTCTCATAAAGTAGAAAGAATTAAAAGAGTACAAAAACCAAACCATCATATTTGGCTTAAATCACGACAAGATTTTTGTGAAGAATAAACTCCTCCCAAGCAGTCAAGAAAAAAAGTCCTGTTCTGTATGGGAGATGTCTTAGTGCTTTAAGCGCATGTCTGGGAGCTGTCATTATGTTTGTTTGTTTGATGACACATTTTAAACTTGATCAAGTCTTCAGCCTTGTTTGTGACGGAAAAATTATGTCTGTGATATGTCCCAAATGGAAGAAGATTTGCCTTAGCTCTTGGGAAAAAAGGGTTTATGGCAGTTTTCTCTATCAAAACAGATCATTGATGATGGCAAGGTTTGTGTCTCATAATATTGTTCTTTCCGTCAGAATATTGTTCTATGCAGCTTTGAGATTTATATTTCTGATAAAAGAAGTAGTAAAAAAACACACAAAAAGGCCACATATGGTTCTTTTTACAAACTGTATAACTGCTTCACATTTGTAATGCAGTATGCTAATGTACCCATATAGCATTACACTTAACAGTGTAAATCCAATCTTTTGATATTTTACTATGTACAGTAAATATATGGAACAAGGCTATTTTTTTTTATATATTTTTTTTTAACTCCCTACTTCTTTCACATGTTGTTTTTCAGAGAATGGGGCAAAAGCTAACTTCCCTCACAAAAGGAACCTTGCACTATGGAAGTGAATGGAAAAAAAAGGAAAGAAAAGAGAATAACTAAATCTAATTGAATAATATCTATGAACCAATCAGGGGCTTGCCTACAAAATTGGAGGATATTCACTACACCCCTCTCATTCCTGCCACAACCTGATAATGACACAAACAATCCATTTGGATCTACTGAACTGTACCAAATGGGCCCATTCCTATAAGTCCGTGCTTAAATTAATTACGATATTTACTTTCCCTTTGTTAACACGTTGACGACGAAAAAACACAGACCAAACATTCAAATCAGATTTCTAGACAACAAAAAGGTGCTCTAATTTGTTAATATATCTCCATAACAATGGCATAGAATCAGACAAAGAAGGTCTCTGTGACTGCTAGTAAACAGGTTTTATCATTGCCATAATTATAAAGGTATACCTTTGAGTGTGAAGCTGTAAGGTTCATATTTAGGTGTATAAACACGCAATAAGTCTACTGCATATCTAGAACTAGATTTTTATCAGTGCATCAAACCATAACATATATAATCGGTCAAGATGAAGTACAATGTAAGGCTTTCAGAAACAATATTCGGTTTTCAGAGACTTTAACATTCCTTTCACAGTCCAGAATAGTGCTATAAACATGTACTAATTTAACCTCAAGCTACAATGACCACCCCCCCATAAACACACACCTCACACACAAAAAAAGTGTGTTTTAATCATAATTTGTCATAGATGCTAGAGCCTCAAATCATTTGAATACATTTTGTGCAGTGGGAAATTATAAACACAGGCAGCTGCTTTAAACTCTTAAGCAATAAGCTTCCACAGAAGAGGGCATATGGGTTGGCAGGGATGTTGGATGATGAGTGTAATTGTCAAGCTGTTTTGCACAGCAGGACTTTGATCTTGTTATCTGACTGTCAAGGAAGGGTGTTTCACAGGTCAATGGTACCAAGTTTAACCCTTTCAAACACTTCTTTTGTGTAATTAACCTTCCTCTCTTACTTGACATTTCTCTGAACTAGCTTTACCCGGCTAAATATAGAGAGGTCTGTGTTGGTAGAGCATACAAACTGATACACGGTAGTGGTCATAAAACTTTAGATAGACACCTGTATGGGTTTTTCATTCAGGTAAGAGTGACAACCGACGAATATGTTACACAGACAGACAAAATTAAATTCTCAGTGACATTTTCCTGAATTAGAGCACACATCAGTTTAATTTCTGTGCAGACTTATGGGAGCAGTCTAATAATATTTTGCCTGATATAAGCAGTAATATGGGCCTCATCAAGCGAGGTTTTGAAATCATGTGAATTTTGGACTATGAAATGATCATTACCTGACCTACCTGTTTGTGTTCTCAATCTACTGGCAGAAGAATTCATGCCAGTGTCTTTTCATTCATTCTTTCTATTTTTTCTCTTTGCAAATAGCAAAATCAACTGGCATTTGGCCAAGTAAACAACAGTCTAGTTTCCGGGTTTGGGAATTACTATTCCCAACACTGGAGACAAATGTGATCATAAATAAAGAAATAAAACATAAGCAGATGGGAATTACCACTGCCAACAAAACAGAGGTATGGCATCATACAAC
>KN882896.1:69909-93076 GCA_000934455.1 Apostichopus parvimensis
GTACTAGACAGTAACAGTGAAACCTATATATATACATATATCTATATATTATATTAAGAAAATCCACATATACTCCAAAAGAAAATATCATTAGAGAAAACCAGAGAAATAAGATATGACTCATAATTGACAAATAAGGAGTAAAGTTTTAGAAAATATATATGGGCAAAGGCTAATACCAACAATGAACTAGTAATAGATAGGCAAAGACAATACCAACAATGAACTAGAAAGGCTAATACCAACAATGAACTAGTAATATAGGCAAAGGCTGATACTAACAAAAAACTAGTAATATAAAGGCAAAGGCTAATACTAACAAGGAGTAATACAACTTAGGAGTAAAGTATTAGAAAATATATATGGGCAAAGGCTAAAACCAACAATGAACTAGTAATAGATAGGCAAAGGCTAATACCAACAATGAACTAGTATAGGGGCAAAGGCTAATACCAACAAGGAACTAGTAATATATAGGCAAAGGCTGCTACTAACAGTAAACTAGTATTATATAGGCAAAGGCTAATACCAACAATGAACTCGTTATAGACAGGCAAATGATTTATACTTATAAAGAAATGTAAAGAAATGGATAGCTTGAGCTATTTTTTCATACTGTTATAAGGTACTGAGACAAGCATTTGTTAAGCAAGGACAATAGATTTCAGTATCATTAGAATCCGAACGAAAAGGATTTGCAGATTTTTACAAATTGCGTTTTTTTTTAAATCAAGAGGTCTCTTGATGACATGTTGGTGGAGTGAATTAAACTCTATAATATGCCTGTGGTAGGTCCAATTTTAAACTCTATAATATGCCTGCGGTATAGGTCCAATCTGTGATCAATTTAACTCTAGGTTGGAAATATATGTTTTGGAAACAAGTTTTTCATGCAAGGCAGGAAATGGCCTAAGAAAAGTGTGCCATTTTCAGGTTTAGACCTATTTGGCCTATTTGGTCGCTGTGTCACGTATACCGGAAGTAATGAATAATGGAAGGTGCAGCTACATTTCAATCTCGTCCCAAATTTGGTAGGCTGTATAGGTAAGGTGACCAGACGTCCCCAAGTTTCGGGGCCACAGTCCCCGATTCCAATGTTTCGTCAACGATTAACAAGTGTCCCCGAGAATGTCACATGCAGATTTTACAATAAGTCAATGAAATTGTCAAAATACGACATTTTATTCGCAACAGACTTAGAATTGTTGCAAAAGAGTCAACCTTCCTGCCCATTATACTTTAATAACACATTAAAAACACCACAAATGTACACAAATACCCCGCACAGACGATCGCAGGGATTGAATCAATAATTACTATAATGTAGGTTAGGCCTGTCCTACTATAATGTAGGTTAAGGCTATCTTACTATAATATAGGTTAGGCCTATCCTACTATAATGTAGGTTAGGCCTATCCTACTATACGAGGAATGACGTACAAGCCGGAGTGTTTCATACGACATATAATTACTCCTGCAGTGCTGACCTATATAGGCCTACTCTTTTTTATGTCATGTTAGTACTTGACCAGACTAACACGTTTTTCTCAAAGGGGAGGGGACCCCCTCCCCTTAGACTCCTTTCCCGGGCCCCAGTCAACATTTTGTCCCAGATTTCTATTTAAGAACTATGGTCACCTTACCTATAACTTGGTGAATTCAGAAGGTATTCATTTTATAATAGGCATACCGATGAGCTCTTTAAAAAAATCCACCTTCAACATTTTAATATAGGCCCACCGATGACCTCTGTAAAATATAAATCCACCGTCAACATTTTATTATAGGCCCACCGATGACCTCTGCAAAAAAACAAATCCACCGTCCACCGTCAACATTTTGGCCCAGATTCCTATTTAAGAACTATGGTCACCTTACATATAAGTTGGTGAATTCAGAAGGTATTCATTTTATGATAGACCTACCGATCGCGATGAGCTCTGTATAAAAATATCCACCGTCCACCGTCAACATTTTATTATAGGCCCACTGATGACCTCTGTGAAAGAAAAATAAACCGTCCACCGTCAACTTTTTATTATAGGCCCACCGATGACCGCTGTTAAAAAAAAATCCACCGTCAACATTTTATTATAGGCCCACCGATGACCTCTGTAAGAAACAAATCATCCACCGTCAACATTTGATCCCAGATTCCTATAGTTATGGTCACCTTACATATAAGTATATATTTGGTGAATTCATTTTATTATAGGCCTACCGATGACCTCTGGAATTTAAAAAAAAATCCATAAAACAATTGTCATGTTCATGGTGCACCGACAGAAAACCAGAGTAAATTATTCATCTCGGGTTGATGTCTGTTTGTTTGAATTTCTCCTGACATCCATCAAAAACACACAAATAACAGAATGTTATAACCAGTGTAAAGTATAAAATTTCCCCAATCAAATCAAATATTTATAAATAGAGTGATATCATTCAAATATGTATACACTCCCACGAATTCACACACCACCGCGTTCATATCCGAGGACCTGTAATTGGAGCCACACATGACAGGTGGTGTTTCTCCCTGTACGTTGTTATCGGGAAGGTCATGATTATGTTATATCCATGTTTTTTGCCCGTTGGGTGAACCCAATCAGCCTGTGTGATATGAATGACATATAGGCCTAGGCCTAACAGACGTGCTCATTGTTCTGCTGAGCGATATCGATGAAAAATTCACAAAACTTATCTCGATTCTTTCGTTGCATTAAACATGAATTGTTATATTTATATAGTTTGTTTATCTGTGTGTGTGTGTATGTATGTCATATGGTAAGCTATTAACATACAGGCAGTTTGCAACGTGGTACGAAAATATTTACTTCTATTATCAAAAACAATATTCAAATGCATTTCTGTCTCAGTCTATAGTTCGACAGACTTGTAACACATCACATTATGCAGACGACACCGTCATTATAACGCGGGATGGTCCTTGAAAGTTCCAGTCAGGAAGTTGTCAAAGTATTGAAAAGGTTCTTTCAGGTGTCAGGGCTGAAGGTGAAGTTTGAAAAATCGTATTTGTCCCTGATATGACCCCTTCATTTCATCCATCTATCCAGATTAATTTTCTAACTTTAACTTTTAGTATTTGCCGTGACTCTATATCATATATGTTGGTATTTCATTCAGACATCATCAAATATGATTTTTTTTCTGTCTTAATGATTCTCCAAAACTCTCGAGAATAAAGGGTCTCCTTTAAAGTTGGTCTTCACGTGATCTAACTCCTCCTATATAGGCAAAATCTTAACAACCAAGACGTTTGTAATCTCTCAACTTGTATAGCAACTGTATTACCAATCCCCCCCCCCCCCTGACAATTTTCTAAAACATTTCAATATGTTATTTTTCAATTTTATCTGGAGTAATAAGCGTGAAAAGGTTAAACGGACTGTGTTATGTGACTTTAAGAGTGTAGTGGAAGTTTGAGTATACGATAGACATAGCAACGTTCGCTGTAAGCCTAAAAACGACATGCAGAGTTAAATGTTTCATGTTACATTATCATTGTGCATTATATGCTGATATTTATTCATAAATGAGAATAGAATTAAGAAAAATATTGTAAAATGGTCAATCTTTTATGGATTTCTTTGGGAGTTGTAGCTATTTGCAATGTTTCTAGTGCCTATCAGAATTATTATGATAGTTTTGTTAATACGTAGCCGTATAGACCTCTAAAGCTTTAACTATTGTAGTGCGCATGTGAGCTACAATGTTGGGATTACTAGACCGCTCCATCATCTACATGGGTGGCTGGTTAATTGCCAGCTGAACATACACTCTTCATAACAATCTCAAATTCACAGGTTGGCTACGCAGGAACAAATCCAGACTCAGGTTTGCAAAGAATTGTGGCGGCGAACAGTTAATTCTACACACGTAAATAAAATATATCTCGTTAGATTAATCGACCATGAGGCCTTCGGTGCAAGTCTCCGTATGTTCTAACTAGGCGAGGGTACATTAACGTGTAGTTCAATTTGACCAATCACTGTCCAGGACTCTGTATATATTCTCTGTCACGTCCGAAACAGGCGTGATTCGTGATTTACAGCTTGGTGCCGATGGTTTTAGTCATCATTTGTTCGTTTATATTGCAGACACATGCTAGCTAGACTTTTGTTTATAAACATTACACAATATACCCTAGCTTTGGTCTACGTTATGGGACCAAACGCCGAACTGGCTTCTTCGTGACCGAAAAAAAACTTCAAAAGGGTTGCAGTAACAAAGACCCTTCCATGGAATATGAACAACTAACTAACGTTGACCTGCACCACGCACTACAATGAAATGTGTTTGTTTATACAGTTGTTCTAGTTTATTTTGTCTTTGCTATATTGACCGTTGTTGATATGATGAAAGACCTGTTATCTGCAAACGTTACCGTATCTTTTAAATTTAATCCAACAAGGAACGGGTGAAATTATAGACATAAAGGTTTGAAAATAAGAAAAGAATGCAACACGTTAAATTTGTAGAACAAATTTACTTAACTTTCTGTATTGGATGTATTGTTTAAGTAATTAGTAACAACCAAAGGATTGCAACCAATTGTGGGGTTGCTAGGCGTAGGAGGAGGGGGGGGGGGGCGTCAGCCACCCCAACCAAAAAAAATTGTGAAAATTCGGGGAATATGCTTAGAAATTTTCGGGCACCTACTGAAAGTAGAATAATTTGCAATGTGTATTTCAATGGTTAAACTTATATTATTATTATCATGATTATTGTAACGACTTCCCCAAAAATTCTAACCAATATGGAAGGGTAAAAGCACGGAAAATGATTGTATGTTATTGGCATGTGATGTAATAACCGACGAATGCCTATATGATATGCACATTAACATGAAAAATGTTGGTTATATTTTTCGGGCAAGTCGTTACAGCCCCAGCCCCCCCCCCCCCAAATCAAATTAGGCTCCTACGCCTATGGTAGAGATGACTTAGTTATAGAATGAGGCGTATAAATATGTAGTCATATTTTATGATTTGAGCAGAAAGACATATATTAATAAGCCCCACTCAGTCAAAATATGCAAATATCCATCATATTGAGAGGATCTACATGTATTTAAGCAATAAGTCAATTATAATAATAACAACAACAACAGTAATAATAATAATAATACTATTAATAATTACAATAATAAATAAGTAAATAATAATAATAATAATAATAAATAAATAATAGTAATAAATAATCATAATAATCATAAAATGATAAATAATTTATTACGAATAGTGGTCATAAAACACTTATTGAAGCTAATTTTGCAGCATAGTTTTGACGTGTTTTCGTTATCCGAGACACCAGGGACATCTGATGTGATATTTAAGAGGTATACAAAAACATCAAGGCCAAAAATAAAAACTGAACTAATACACATGTGATAAATCAATTCACTGTAAGCACATTGTCTGTTCGTTTCCATTCATGTAACAATTCATAAAAATAGAAATGCTTGGTTGACTTTGACCCTGCCTGGCAAGACAAACAAAATGTAACTATATACTGTAAATATATTATTGTTTACGTTACATAGATAGCTGACGCAGTCAAACTATCAGTTTAGTACGTCAAAGTTGAAAATACACAGAGAACGCATAGTAATGTTATGAAACTTCTTCTTCTTTAAACATTAAGCAAAGAAAAAAACAGAAAAAGGATAAGAAAACCCCATAATCTTCACGACTCGCGAAGATGGGGTGGGGCGCGGGTGGGGTGGGAGGGTGGTTTTCGGATTCAGTATCCTCTCGGCCTATATGCAGCATATAACTCAATATAAGGAATAGTGAGATTTTGAGTTTTTGGCCTCTTTACTCTAATCAGGGAGTTATTTTGGGGTAGGGGGTATGTAAAAAATAAAGGTTAGGACGTTTTTGCAAGGTAATCAAATACTGAGGGCTATTTCTACCCTGTCACAGCGGTTATTTGCGTTTGCAACAGTTCACGATATAGAAGTTCCATATGTATGAAAACTGTCTCATCAAAAGCTGATCCACTATATATATATATACAGTAGTTCCTTAAATATGTATGAAAACTATCTCCTCTAAAACTAGTCCACGATAGATACAGTAGTTCCTTAATTATGTATGAAAACTGTCTCCTCTAAAGTCAGTCCACGATATTTATAGTACCGTAGTTCATTATGTATGAAAACTTTCTCCTCTTAAAGCTCATATATGACGGTGCTTGGGCAACAATGTGGTTGTATAGTAAACATGGTAGCTTTGTGTAACTTTTGTTCTGGAACGGGGCAGGGGGCTTGGGGAGTAACAAGAACCAGTTCTATAAGTCGCTGGTTGTGGTTATGATTCTTATCATAACAACGTAAAGAGTTTACAACGATCTCTTGTTTTTTTTTTCATCGATAACTACCAACCTGTTCATGCACGTGAACTTTTTACCTTCTACGTTGTTTATCTTCTGCTATGTTAAGGATTGAGGAAATGAAAGTTGTTTGTTTCACCCTTCGGGACCATCTCAGGATTAAATTACATCGAATTATAATGGCGGAAGCAACTATGGGATTGTAAATAATTGTAGATTTATAACTTCGTTCTATAAAGTTTAACCTTCACAGTTGTATTAAGGGGTGAAATCGAGCGTCATATCGAGGTTACAGAATTACCGTACATCTTTGCTGCTTGTTTCATCATATAATTTGCAAGTGTAACATTTGATAAACTGACCCCCAAAAATTCTGAAAAATGGCAGTTCTTCTGGAATATTAAAATGACCGATATGATATGTGATCCTAATGCAGGTTGGTTACTTAAATAAAATTGTGTTTGTTTTCCGCCTTTTAACCCGACAAAAAACCGCTTCAGTTAGGTTATGTATTGTCAGTGTCTATATACATTGCGCCTTCAGCCAGTGGCCTTTTTAGGGAAGTTGGTATTTTTCCGTCATCAGATTTGGAAATTTACCAAAAATGTAAACAATATAATCATTAAGCTATAGAAATAGTGCATTCTCTTTGCCTTTTGATGGCATAGCTAATGACCCAAATAAGAAAACAAATTATGCCAATCTTAATTATCAAAAGATATTGTTTTTACGTAAAGTTATCCTTCACTGTAATATATTTGAGTATTATTCTTGTGCTAATTTCACTCCTTAGAGAGACACGAATCCTCTAGTGTTATCAGCCTATATAGTGAACGACTAAATGTGGAATATCATAGTAATTACCAATCAAGTTTACGCTTTCTGTCCAATCCGTCGTCTTCAATGATAAAGTTCAAAGATAGGGAACTAGGTCATGTTAAATGCAAAAAGGTTACCGGAACGTTCTACTGAAATTAATGATTGATGATAGGCAGGTCGCAACCAATCACCGCACGCTATTCAAGTCGTCTGCATACATGTGTGATAGATTTAAGTCAACATTTACTTAGCTTGATGAGTAGTACTTGACGAAGCGCGTTCAGCGTCTCTAAGTAAACATATAGAAACAGTCTGCAGGTTCCACAAATGACATTATCTATCTTCTCAACACTCATCTAAATAGAATAAACATGCAGAGATTGATATTTTTTTAATGCGAGCTATGTAGAAATTTGAAGTTTGTCGGGCGGGAGAACTCACCTCGCCCTAGATCACGAATGGAATACTGCTGTGAAATTCTCGGGGAGCGATGTAGTCACGCGTGCGCCCTAAATTCCTAAATGTAGTTTTGTTGACAACCAAATTACTAGGTTAATAATGTACACCGTGTGGATGGATTTCCAAGGAGGGCTACGTTGGACTGCTCAAGACATCAGATAAGTGAAATATCGACAAAAGATAACATACAATATTGCGGAATATTGGTATAACTCGATCGTTTCTCATCAGGCTTAATTTAAATATGTAGGTCACGTGCCGATGAGCGATGATGTAAAAAGCAGACTCCCTGCGGCAATAGCTCAACTGTAAACATCCCGGGTTTGTTTTTGAACGATATGATACACACACTATATTAACTACACAGATTCCTGCAAAGATGTTGAAATAATCATACATATATCATAGTTGGATGGACGGATGGACGGAGGGGAGGGGGTGGACGGACGGACGGACGGACGGACGGGCGGATGGACGGATACGACACAACTATATACGAAGATCCGTACTGTTCATCTAAGGAAGTTGTGGCTCTCATTTGATCGCGACCTCTATACTACGACAAGACGGTATAAACTGCACGCTGTATCGCAGGGAAATATGACAACTATTACAACGTTGTTCTTCAAACTATAGGTCATGATAAGGTGACTAGGTTTCGTAACTTGAGGGGTTATCGGTTTGCCTTTGGTTGAAACCTTCAGATAACTGTATATGATAACTTTAACATTTTTTTCTGTATACAACTTAACCCAACAGTTTATTTATTAAACCCTCGTTTTGCAAACAAAACAAGCCAAATAGTTTCCTTCTGTGTGTCTACAAAATTTTACGCCCACACTACGGAAAGGTCATCTGTATAATTATATTGGTTGGCGTTTACTACGATTTATGGGCTTTAAATGGTGATCAAGAGAATTCGTAAATTGTTCGGTTCATTGTAGGTAACTTTTGTCTTTTCCTTTGCTAAAATATGGGAAAACGGAAGTTTTCGTTTCAATCTAAGTGTATACTTCAAAACGAGTAGAAAATAATTAGAAACAAGCATTGACCAAGACCTCCAGTAGAAGTAGCATATATTGTACTTTATGAAAGTAACGGTTGTTGACTGTTCAACTTGGTTAATAGTGGAATGCGGGGGAGGGGTAGGGGCTTGGTGGATTGATCAAGTGAGAGGTGCGGTGGGGAATGTGAGAGGCTCTCAAACAATCCTATACAAGAGACAATGATATACAGGGTAATTTGCTAATTTCAATCCATTGTTACTTTTTATGTCGCTTAATTTTAACAAATCTGGCAACACTTTTATGCAGATAGCATAATTACGTTTTCAAATAACTTACAACTAATACTGGGAAATGACATATAAATATTGCACCCATCTTACATCTAGGGCCTTTATAAAAAACCAGTCCCCATCCCCTCCCCCGCCCACTTTCACACATCAAATCCCTCCCCGCCGCGGACAATGTGAACACCACTGTTCGTGCATGGTTCTGCTTTCAGGGGTGTCTCTTGAGGTTGTATGGTTTTACTGTAGTAATAAAACGCACCGAGCAGCTGATTCAATCTTTCAAATCTCTCTCTCTCTCTCTCGCTCTATCTATTTATTTTGTCAAGCAGCACTGTTAAATAATCCAACGAGTGTCGGTAGAATGTCCCGTAGGCTATACACTGCTTCGTATAAAAGTTGCACTACTTTATGATATGAGGAACAAACACAATGACATGCAGGAATGTCCTAACTCTAGCGGCTTTTTTTTTGAAGGGCTTCTTATAATAATGGGAAATATTCCCTTTTAAAGGTCACAACCTCTGCACGCGATGACGCAAGTCTATAAGGCACCCCATTCGCCACATGCTGTCCGGTAATCGACCCCATCTATGTTTTGCACAGCAACCAGCCTTATATATCGATTCTGATAAATGTTTCGATATTATTCGAAAACACCATTCGTGTTCTTTATTAGCTTTTCTAGTAAATAATCATTTCAAATAATGAAGCAAATAACAATATGAAAATGAAATTTTGAATTTACTCTTAAATGTGTTTGATATTCTTGTGGAAAGTGTCCGGGGAGCAAAATGTTGTAACTCGGGAATGGATTGATTTCGTCTATACTTCAGATAAACATAACTTTCATGAAACAAGATCAAGAAGGTTTCATTTGATTTCCAGTACAAATCCAAATACAAACAACTGCTTTCAAATCATTTTTTAAGAAGTATGTCTCAGATAAGATTTCGATAACAGGTTGTAAATTTGTCATGGAAAAAAAAACGGTGTTGAAATTCATATTTGCGGTGTGCCTTCATGCTTTATGATTCTAAAGTATAGTGAGGGGAGGTGGGTGGGGGGGGGGAATAATGGCTCTAACCCCGCTGACAAATTTTGAAGTAGTACTCGTCGGTGCTTCTGAAAAAAAATCCCGTTGGTATTTTCTTTTCTTCAATTATTTTCTTTTACCATTGTGTTACTTCCGTTTCCAAAGTAACCACTTTGACAGTTTTATTGTTATGTTTGTTATTTTTTTTTCAGTTCCATTTACATTTCATAGTCATCTCTCCTGGTGACATAATTGTCAAGTACAGCGGAATCAGTATGATGATACTTATGCATACCTTACATAATACCGTAGCCATTGTGCGGAAGACATTCCTTTGCGTGCTAAACTTTACCTAACTTAATCTTTACCCCCCTTTTTTACCTTTTTCTAGTCTCATGAACTTTTCAACCTTCTACAAGAATAGTCCAGCCTATGGATATGTTCTTCGCATCAGTTTTTTTATTATTATTTTTTTTAAAACTTTTGTTTCGTTCTACGTCAGTATTCACCGACTTTCTTTCTCTTCGGCCTCCCAGCAGACGTAAGAGAAATAGTTCTACCCGCATCCTATTTCATTTAAATTCTTGCCCTGTCTCTGAACTTGTCCTGCACTGCTTCCAATGAATAACATACTTACATGTATGCATGGGATTAGCATAGTGCCAATGTCCCATTCAGCCAAGCGGCGTCCTGGTTATCGTAGAATGGCTAAAACATATTTTCCTCGATATGATTATCTATACATATTATAGGTCACGGATATATCCGGCCTGTTTTTTTTTTTTTTTGGCTAATGTATTTTCTTGGAGGGAGGTTCGCACCCTCCATATTAATCAACGCAGAATGTTCAGGGGAATCAATAAAAATGTTTGTTATTCCATCGGTGATATGAGGAGGCGATGTGATGCAGTAATAGGTTCGCCATTGGAGCCTCTCTTTGCTGTCTCAGTTGCCATAGCAACGGTTGTCATTTCCTTAGTAGATCGCTTCTCGGCCTTTTGGCTAAAATCATGTGTAGTATATGTTCCCTTTCGAGGGGAACGGTGATGCACACCCGACGATGATCACACAGTCACAGTCCCGATGCAAGGGGACTGGGGTTGAGAGCGGATCAGTCGTTTGGTAGTTTGGTTTTCGTGCCCAGGTTCTTTCCTGGGCGACTTTTCCTTTAAAAAAAAGTAGTGAGTTTCGGTGGCAGCCTCACAATAGAGATGCATGACCAAACAGGACTGCAGAAAATAATACAAGGTTACAGAGAGCAGTATACTGATGATGGCACCGGCACTACAGCAAGTATATAAGTGCAGGCAATGGTCACGGAAATCAATTACGGGAAGGTTTCCATTATCTAAGCACAAATGCTGACTTAAATTGGAAATAACGACTTAAGTTCTAAAATATGATTTCAGGTTAAGATTTCTTTCTTTCTTAAAGGCTGGGCATTCTGAAATAAAAAGAAATACATCACCCAATTTGTTACTAATTCATAAATTATATATCCGATAATGAATTATAATAGATATCCTGTAATATTTTCCTGCAACGATCGGAATATTAGTATTTCTGCAACGATATCTGCTTAAATAGTTACGGTCGTGCACGGTTCCGGAAATCGGCGAGGCTTTTCAGATACTTTTCGAAATTCAAGGCTGTTCTTTAATATTCTGTAAACTTTACAATGCGAATTATTATTTACATCCGGTGAGTCAATTCTGTTTATACATGTCACTTAGTCTTAACTAAATGTTTGCGATAGTATAAGGTCAGAACAGTAATGAACTTGGTGTGCCTTGTTAGGCAGATTCAAAACATACGACATATCGGCTTCTTCAAGAATACTTTTAACTACTTTTAAGGAGAGGAATAGATACTTTGTTCGTGTAGAGAACCATATAAGGAACTTGTAAATCATAATTGATAATTTGGTCTCACTACTATTTACGATTCTACACCAAAAATTAACCATTCTTGCTTCAATTGTTTTAGTCAGCCTTATGACGTCCATAATTCACTACATGCAATACAATTCGGGGTATACTTCAGTATCAGAATTTTTTTTACAGGATTTTATATGAAACAGGTTCAACTTGACTAAAATGACCAAAACTCCAAATCTCGCAGTATACAAGTTGAGTAGAACAGGGAGAACCAGTTTATTCAATGGTAGCTGTAGGATCCAAGATTTACTCAATAGACTGTATAAAGCACAGTGAAACTAGAAGAAATGAACAAACTTAAGTCAATAACAAATAATACACTACGAAGCTATATTGATTAACAACAACATATAAACAGGAGACATAATAGAAGCAAGGTACAATGATACATTAGGGGACACACACAGACACACACAATATAGTACAAGTTGAGTAGAACAGGGAGAACCAGTTTATTCAATGGTAGCTGTAGGTTCCAAGATTAACTCAATGGACTGTAAAGGGCACGTCAAGCTTGTTTATCAATAGACTTTGAAAATCTAGTGTTATAGTTAAAAGTTCAAACCATGGCAGATAAGAATAATCCTCAGCAACGCCCACGTGTAAGAACTTGGTTTAAACCTAATTTTGTCACTTGAAAATGCAACTATTTTAGTTTTAACTGTGTTTACGGTCATTTACTAGGTATCGCAATGCGTTTTGACCCCATGAAAGGCATTTTAAAGTTCGGTCTCACTTTCAGCTTATATACAATAGTATCGTTTGCATATAGGAATAGTGTAAACAGTTTTAAGAAAATTTCAACATCGTCAGTACTAAATGCATATTTCATGGACGAGGAAAGGATGTTTTAAGCCATTGTAACAGTGACTCAAATGTCTGTCAAAATCATTGAGAAAAAATACTGAATGCCTGCGCAGATGCTCCCTCCCGACTAGCTTATTGTTCATGAAGGGTGTTTGCGATGAGATAAACGCAACTCCGTGGGTTGCCTCTGGACTAGCATGAACATTACTATTGTTACAAGGAGACTGGTAAATGACATTTGCTGTGGAGCACGACTACGGGAGAACGACTACTCTGGGTTGTTGGGACTCAGGACTCGAGGGTGGTTAAAATACGGGCTATTTCGACGCTCGTGGTTTTAACTTGAAAGGCATTGAAGACTCACCCCAAACCGCGTGCCGCCATCTGAAAAAGTTAACTTTCCGTTGCTTGCAAGAGGAGTTTATTTCTTGTCGCTACAACATGCAGACAGTAATAAAACGTGATACCTTGTTATCTTTTATCTAGACCTGAGATGTCAATCGCTGCTATATGTACACTGTATTGTGGGGTATTGACCGTATAGCTGCATGTATTGACTGTACACTAGTGTCTAATTACCGACGGTAGCAAGCTGTGTGTGTATTTTCTGGAATCGATGGTGATGTCGAACACTTCTGTTACACCTCATTCGAAACTAGGTCAGATTACCGGCATGAGACGTTTCTTTGTGCGCGAGTCTTCAATGCCTTTAACGGCATACCGTGACGAAGAAGGCTGGTGGGCCAAGGCGGGGGGGGGGGCGTGCCAATCTGGAAGTTTAAGATCGGCAGACGCTTATTAATTGATAAACATGCATGTAAATATTAAACCATACAATATACGCATATCAGTACTAGTCCAGTATACCGGCAACTATAGGCCCACAATATTACCACGAGGTACCAGGTGTCCTGGGTGAATGAGTACAATTTAATTTCGAGATAATTCTCCAACACCAGTCTAGCACCCACCACCTCCTAGTTTACTGGCTTGATCCGCTCCCCTAGTTGTCATCTTTTTTGGCACTGGCATATTTGTGCGCACGTACTGATGACAGCGTTAACTCTAGTACGTGTGCTACGTACATTTCGTATTTATACGTATAGAAAAAGAAAGAAAGAAAATCCTCCGTCTCTGATAAGTGGTAACTCCCCCTTTCCCCCCTTTTCCCCCTTTTCTCCCTCTTTTACCCATAACCCCCCGCCCCCTTCCATTGAACCACAATGAGACTGTACATTTCCTACATTGGAAAGATTTAGTAAATGCGTTATGAAAATGAGAATACAATATTCTTTATCCCATATTTTCTTACACCCCTGCGTATATTTCCGAACCCTCGTCACTCGAGGGCTCCCCCCCCTCCCCGACTATCTCTTGTAACCTTCCCCTCCCCTCCTCTCCCACATCCCCTTTGGGAATATGTAATTAGATAAGAAATCAGAGCTAGGATTTAAATTTCTCCATCTTTGAATTGTTGGTTTACTGTATCATGTAGTGAAGGTTAACTGTATTGATGTGTATTATCACGCCACAACCGTTTGTTTGGATAAACTTTGATTGTAATGGATGACCTTAGAAATCAACTTAGTTTCGACTGTTACATCATGACCATTCAGATGAACTTATATCGGCATAGATTCTCTGGAGAATGGTCCCCAATTTAAATACAGTTCATTTAGTGATGTCATACAATGAATCGTTCAATTTTACACACACACACACACACAAAAATCATAGTCGTATTCGATAACAAATTCTGAGCGATTTCTCATGCCGAAAGCAATTAACTAAATCACATGTTGACCCACATTTCTGCTCGACCCTTCTTCATTCAATATCCTGGTTACGTGCCCGAACAAAAGCAAATGCGCAGATTCTTTGACCCTAAAGTTCACTAGCAGACTTTAAACGTTCCGACACAGACACTTTTGGAACAACTTCTGAGGAGAAACATGTGGAATGATAACATCTCTGGATGCATGGAACCTTACACCTCCATCTTGGATGTATGGATAGCCTCTTTTCAGTCTTCTTTAAAGAAGACTGAAAAGTTCAATTGAACAACCTCTTTTTCCTTTCGACCTCTGTGAGCCTTGAATCAGATGTTGTTCTATAGGGTATTACACCCTCCCTCCCTTCCTCCCTAACAAACAGCTTATATGGCGAAAAAATGTTTGTAGTGTGCATGTTACTGTGACACATGTTGTGACTATAAAATATGATGATGAACAAGCGTGCAAACGAGACTATACATAGGCCTACACAAAAGTCCAAACAGGGATTTGTTCCCTATATGGTCCAAGAGAACTGAGCTGAAGTTTAGTCGTGTTTCACAGACAGTATAGATTTCAACTTAGTCTTACCTTTCACAAGCGGTTCCATACCACTGCATTCACGTTTTGTTATATACATATATATATATATATATATAAATATATATGTAGAAACAAATTAACCAAACCAGCGTTTTAAAAGAATTACTTAAATTTACGGCTGTTTCTGTTTCATATACAGACTTCCGTTTACAGTCATCCGTGAACAACAACAATTTATGAAGCCAGTGTTCTCTGGAGGTTCATTATTTACCTCTAGGAGGAGAAAGAAAGCAGCATTTAGTGATGAAGGTCTTGCATGGTTGCTCCTGTTAATCCAGGAGTTAGACATGAATCAAGTAGAATTAAGGCTAGGCTTACAATAATTACTAGACTGTACATTTCCTGGTAATTGCCGCTTAAAACGAAACACTGAAAATATGGAGCAGTATATATTGTTTTCAATATTTATTGTTTGTCCTGATAAATGTTAAATCACCGGCGCTTTCTAAACGATTTCCATAGAGTGTTTGAGGCAGACGAGGAGGGTTTGTGAGGGGGGGGGGGTGTCGAGGTGGTCCAAGGTGGTTTCCTTGGAAACGATGAAGGTGCAATAATCAAATCACCTCCAATTTATAAATATTATCATCATTATCATCATTATCATCATGATCATCATGATCATCATGATCATCATCATGATCATCATGATCATCATCATCATCATCACCATCGTCGTCGTCGTCGTCGTCGTCGTCGTCATCATCATCATCATCATCAGCATCATCATCATCATCATCATCATCATCATCATCATCATCATCATCATCATCATCAACATCATCATCAACATCATCATTATTAATATCATTATAGATTTCTTATCCAATGTGATATTTCTAAACTGTATTATCCAAAGAGAAAAAGAGGAATGAGGGGTTGCGGGGTGTTGGTTGGGGGGGGGGGGGGGGGGGGCGGTCTGTCTACTGACTTGATAGTGGGAGGCTATTTTCCACTTTTGGTGCTAAATTCACAGCGGTCTCTCAACATGCAGTAGTCGTGACCGGTATCCAAAAACTGCTCTGACTGATGTCAATATTTGGTACGCCCATTACGACAGGAAACCAATACCTTCCCTCCTCCGCCTCATCCCCATTCCTTCCAACCAACCCCCTCTCGGCCAGTGATATAACCTTTTCAACTCCCCAACCGATATTATTATAAAGCATGCATGCCGAAGAACTGTCAATGAAGGAATAAACTATTGTTCGCTTGTTGGTGATGGTTAACACCTATACCAGTGTAAATTACCAACGATTCGAGTGACATGCATGACTGCTGTGTTGATAAGGGCTCCCCCCCCCCCCCCCCCTCCCTCGTTTTATTTGTCTCTTTCTCTCTTCCTCACTGTCTCGCTTCAAATACACATATACCACATGCCTATATATTTTATATTTGTATAATATTCTCAAGTACAATTGAGTGAAATATACACAATTGTAAAATTTATGGTTTGTTTACGATTTCTGTTTTTTTCTTCACAAGGACATAACCTTTGTAGGACAATAGCAATTCCGTAAACCCTCATCTATATGTGCGATGCCAAGTAAATCGAAAACAACACAAATAACGCGACAGAAGATATGAATGACTGTCTATACGTGTCAGAATCCATCGTATATCGTCGTTAACGTCAATAGTATACTTTGCATCAACAAGAAATAGAACAAAGAAGTATTCAAGTAGGGGGTATACATTTGGAATGAGTGGATATATCACTGCTCATCCCTATCCTCACCCCTCCCCCCCCCCCCCCCCCCATTCCCCTCCATTGCCGGCGTGTTTTAGTGCTTCAAGTCCTCGTTGTTCCTCTCTGAAGTATAATGGCAAAGAATTGAAGATGTTTGTAAACTTTCACATATAGGCCTATGATTGATGTACGTTATAGGCCTAGATGTAAATCTTCATGTCATCGATTGGTCCAGTTAGAACAGGATAAATCGCTTAATCTGTATCTGAATTATTTTATGAAAGTACTTGAAATTTGTCTATATTCGATGACATGATTTGTTATTGTTGTTGACGACGATGATGATGTTTTTAATGTATGTGTTTAATGTTTTATTTGGTCTAAAACCACAGCTGTTGTCATTAATAGCCATATCCATTAAAAGAAGGACATATTATATCGTTAAAATTAAACTCACATAACTCGATGAATCCAATGCTTTTATTAGTTTGTTGGTTAGTTTACTAATCTCTTTCTCTCCCCCCCCCCCACCGCCCCTTCTATATCTCTCCTCTCTCTCTCTCCGCCCCTTCAGTCGCAACTATACCGCGCTACCTATATAAGTGATCAACTAACCGCAACTTAAACACGTGTCATTCATCCCTACAGATGAACGGTTGACGTCATGAGTCTGTAGGGAAACGTCAACAGATTATATTGAAATGCCACGTTCATAACCCCAGGCACGTTCATCTACGTAAGATTGTTTGGTGACGGACAGCAGACATAAACCTTAAAGGAACAGTTTGTGATATAGTACCGGTACTGCTTGACCGTCCGATTAATGTTTGTTTGTTTGTCTGTGTGTTTGTTTATTTATGCGTGCGTGCGTGCGTGAGTGTCTCCTCTGTAATGTATGTTAATTTGAAATTACAGCTATAATTATTGATCCAAAATTAATTGATAAATGCAGACAAACTGTTAACGTTATAACTTTAAAACATCATGTCAGCATTTTTAATCCTACGATCAAGAGGTATAAGTCTGGATTATAGATTTAAAAAAAACGCTATCATGCTGTTCATTTGTTATGGTTACTTCACAGTTCTAGTCATTTGATTAAACCTATAGGATATATAGCTAAAATGTACACCATGTACTCTTAAATTGGAATGATACATATGTGATTAATTTGTCAAAATAATTCTCCATTTTGTCTCGACCATGGCTTCTCAATGGCCCATTTTTTTCTTGTACTCTTGGAAAACTTAATTTAAGTCTATAAATTCTTTAATTTTAACATTTCAACATTCAACAGTCAACGACAAAGCTTTCCTCCTTTAACATTCTTAATTTTTCAAAGACAAATCAACTGACTCTGTCCTTTATATGACCCGGCCTTAGATTAACTCGCCTCTTCATTAAACCGCATCGTGGGTTGCAAATATGCAAACAGAGGTTCTCCGGGTTTGTCAGTGATGCATCGACATATGCCTTAAGAGAGTTTTCTATACGTTATTCACATGACAGCATCTATCAGCATTTGTTATTCGATTTACATTTACCGACTCACTGTGATATCTAGTTCTGGACTTTCCATCGATCTAATAGTCCATTTTAAACAGATGATTTCATTGCGTCTCTATTCTTACAACTCGTTTCTCATTTAATATATTCAGGGTAGTTCGTCTGGAAAAAGAAACCAACAAGGAAGAAAAAAAAAATTAAAAAAAATTACAAATTGGCTCATTCAGTTCGCATTTATGGTGATTAACGAAAACACTTTATGAAAATACCTTTCTACGTTTATATATTCAGCGAGCGACAAGGTGCATGTATATTCTATCCTACAGTGCTAAAGCTGCATAAATTAAACATTCATTGGTTTCCAGTGTAAAGGCAGCCAGTTGGGACAATTTATTTTCTAATGATAATACCTCTTTAAACTGTCCTCCAATATCATGCTCTCAAAGCACTGGTATTGACAGTATATATACAAACAGTTCCTTACCTTGATTTGATAGAAACATGATATCCATACTGCTTGTACTGTGCTCTGAAGCGGGACATGACACTGCAGTATAGAAAAGAATTGTCCCAACTGGGTGTGTAAAGGATACGTCACATGATACGTATAAGTGGTCACGGAGCTAATACAAACATGTGAACAATAACTTTTGTATCAATACATGTACTAGGAGCGACAAAAAAAAGAAAGAAAAAAGAAAAACAACAAGGGTGCCCCCTCCTAAAAGACATAATCAGCCACAAATACGCCCCCCCCCCCCTAATCTCTGCAGTGTTAACTAAGGACAACATTACAATGTACTCCACACAAGTAGGTCTATACATGGTTTCATTTTCAAATAAGACTTTGAAACGGGCAAAGAATTTTTCCCAGTTAACGTTGTTTGTACTTATACAATAAAACTTGACAGATTTACCAAATGTCAATACAGCCTATTATCATGCAAACATTATGTCAAACCTTCCATACCTATCGCCGTGTAATTTGACACCCGAGGTCGACAAAAATGATACTTTGATAACATGGTGTTTCTATTATAGCCTGTTAGTGTTTTGATTTCGTTGCTTAGCACACCGTTTGATCAAGGCGGAACCTTATATACATACTTTTACACTGCATGGGAATAGTTCACAGAGAGGGCAGAATACTGTGTAACGTCGACGAACAGGTTCCGATGTCAAAGCTTATTCATGTCAACCGCTGACTGTCTGTCATACTACCCTTCATCTGCGCATGTCTGATACCTAACTACTATTAGGAATTACTCAACACCCAAGTATTGACCTCCACTATTGTACTCCTTTCAACCGCGTAACAGCGCTATGACAAGACAACTTCACAGGGACTCTCATGCATAACAAATTAACAATAATAAATTGAAACGTTGCAATATTGGAGTTTTGAATGATAGTTTTCAAGTATAACGGAAGTGAAAAAAAAACTGAAATTTACTTTTGATACTAACTGTACAACTGCAATAGGGCCTATGCATTAAATCTTGTGTCATTTCAAGAACTATGGTTTTCGTATTCATGACTGACATGTTGATTTTATTTGAAAAAAAAAAGAAGGAATCAGCTTAATAAGGTTACTAACTTATTGTACAGCTAATTAACAGTATTTCTTTCAGGGATTACGCTATACATCACAATTTGATCAAGCAACCTTCATTACACAGCTTTGTTTGTGAGACAAAGAAGATTTTGCCCGCAAATGTATACGGGAACACACAAGAGCAAAGAGCAACTTAAGCAATACACGAGTCATCCAAAAAGGGGCACAAAAAATAGCCGTTTGTTTAACACCTATGCTGTCCGAAATCAATGTTATTATAAGGAGGGGCGGTTGACTGGGTGGTGAGGAGGTATCAATCTGTTATTGAAAAGTTGAGGAGTTGATATACTTGAACTCTGACGTGAACTTTGGACCAATGAAACCTTACAAACAGATCAGGACAACTAGTAAGAGCAATATAACCCTCCTTTGTAGCAGTTATATACTAAGCCTTGTTCACTATACAGTATAGTCTACATAGTAGACAAATTTGTGGACACTCAAGGATGCAAAATAAATAGTTTATCACCGTCCTCATAGCTCATGATAACTTAATAGTTTTAAATAGGATGCTTTAAGAGCTTCACTGACAATATGCACTGTATTTATTTATTTATTATTCAGGTTTACAGTCTTGTTCAGGGCCGAAGCCCTCTCACACGACTTTACAACCCTGGTCATTGGTAACTTGACACACCTACACACCAAAGTGTGCACAATTCAATCAATCTCTCCTGGGGCACCACAGTGCACCACAACCACGTGTCCCCCGGGGGACTTTCCCATAGGGTGCAGCCACAAACCCGCGCACGCAACTATATTTACAAGTTACCTCGCAAGTCCCTATATATACACCTGGGTGAAGAGAGGCAATGGAGATAAAGCCAAGGACACAACGCAATGATCTGGCCAGGGTAATCCTTAGATCACAAGTCCACTGCCTTAACCACTTGACCACACTGTAGGGCCTCACAGTTCATTTGCAAGGATTGCAATAATCAATAAGTCACTTATAAATTTGTGCTAATGGTCATACCGTATGTGGGCCCTTATAAGGCATGTGGCGTCAGCACTCTGCATTCCCTATCCTGTACATCGATGTAAGTAAAAACTAATAAGAATAATTCGGTCTATAAACCTTTGTTCAAACTGATATTTTTCCGCTCTGAACTTATATAGTAGACTATTAATTGAGAGCCCATGCAGTGTTATAGGGTGCTCTAGTTCTGTAATCGTGTTACGATCCCTCTCACTCGACTGAGATCATTTGCAATAATTGAACTTTCCCAAAATTGTGTACGTGAAACGACATACTGCACCAATTACATATAGACCCCCCTTTCTTTAACAACTTTTCTAGACATTATTTCTTGACAAATGTACTTAACATTGTGTCGATAATGCAACCACCCAAAATCCCATCTGACTGTTAGTTTATGTCGATTCGGTTTACCAAAGACGCATATTTGAACATAAAGCAATCATCTCTGCGTTTAAAAGCCATTGCTTTTAATGTTTACAACCATTCACTACTACTCACGTAATATTTATTATAGCAATGATATTGCTGGGAGAGGTACATATATAGGGGGTCATAAATATTGAATGATTAGTCAAGTTGTTAACGTCTTTGTAGCGCACTTTATGTTCCCATCGGCTTGTCTTCTAGTTTCATATCACTCAGCTATCAATGACCTAAATCGCTGAACCTTCGGGATGTCAATGATTGCAGTGCATCCTCATGCACGTTTGTCTTTTTCTGTTCTCTCGTGTTACGTTAACAAGACGCTCTGTTACAGATTCAAATCGTGATTTCTGACATTTTATACACAACTTGAAAATTGCATATTTTGTTTTTATGATCTATACACAGCGTTGTCTCAGTACGCATCTGGTATAGTGTTTACAATTTTTAAGGGTTGCATTCTTCCATGGAGTTTCATGGTTCCCCATAATTATTTCAGCATTTTTCTTTTTCGTGTTTTGTAACTCCGCCCACAATCAAATTGACAATCTGTAAGCAAACAATGCAGTGCTCGAGATTATAAGTACTCTCTCTATCAGTAGCGGGCATAAGGGCACAAGTTCACGTACATCCCCCGTAAATAGTACACACCACGTACAACAACCTTCACAGATTGTGCGTATTTTTTGTTCGTTCGTTCACTCTGTATAGTTTTATTGAATAATATAAGAGTAGAGTTTATTATTTTCTATTCACATTTCTACGCGACTGCAGCAGTTGCCGGTTAAAATATGTGGATTTGAGTTAGATAAGCCTGTCCCCGTTTAGGTATAAATTGGAGGTTCTCAATATCCACACTAACAGTACGGTCTCGGCTCTCACGGTGGCGTGTCAAACTTTGGCTGCATGCAATATAGGAAAGAAATCCACTAGCTCTCGGGGACATTCACAAGATCGCGGTTCGCTCTTAATTACCAATTGAAGATAAGTCGATATTGCCATCTTCATCCTTGCTGCTTTCGGAAGTGTTCTTGTTTTATTGACGGAAGAGGCACGTTCTAACAAAGTAAGTACACTTGTGCGTATATAGTATAAACCTGTATCTATATAAATTGTGGTACTATAGGCCCTATGTATATATCTATTCCAGAGGCTGCGGGTTTTCATTAATCTATTTGTGTTCTTGTGTGATGAAAATACCTTCATCAATTTGGAAGCACAAGCTATCATGGTTAGATGTGCTTTGCAACTTGTTCAAGGTAACGTTCCTTATATGCATCATATGTACATAAGTTTCTTCCCCGTTTTGGAGTCTTGTTTTTGTTGTTGTTTATTTTATATATGAGTGGTTTAATGCAAAATGATGCGATCTTTCGCGACTTTTTCTATTTTCACTCTCTTTCCAGAAATGTCAATACGTCAGTAGATCTACAAACATTTGCTTCATTTTGTTGAGAATTTTAAAATTTTTAGAGATGGAAATTTCACACAGTAATAGTATAATCGATTTCACTGGAGGGAGGGGAGGGGAGGGGAGGGGACGGGAGGGAAGAGATGCACTCTATTGTTAAATAATATTGCCAGTTGCAATAGTCACGTGGTAGATTTAGGGTACGTATGTTGAGGCAGAAGGTATAAATTCATAAAAAAAAATCAAGTATAGGCGTATTTTTGTGACTTTTACAGCTGACTTTGCAATTATAAATTCCCGGACTTACGAAGTTTTTTTCCCCCGTTAGTTATGTATTTTTTATATATGGGGTACAAACTTAAGTAACATACAGCAATTCTATACTGCAAATTCGCTTTACGATTTGAACAGCAATTGAAATCGATAGGAGAAGGCAATTGGGTTACCGTATACTTTCAAAAGTTT
>KN882896.1:125691-136531 GCA_000934455.1 Apostichopus parvimensis
GGATATCTCCTACATCTGCTACACTCATAGATAATATATTTACTAATGATCACAAACATAATAGCTCATCAGGTATTATTATCTCTGATGTCAGCGATCACTTACCTATTTGTATAGTAACGCTGGCTGGTCTCAAAGACAATGTTAAGTCTTATGACCACTCTTTCACAATGAAGCGTAATACTTCTGATAATAATATTGACCGTCTTAAACTTCACTTGCGTCAGGTTGACTGGTCTTGTCTTTCAAATGATGATGTTGACGACGCGTATAATTCCTTTATGAATATTTTTAATGACATTTTTGATGAAACTTGCCCTCCTAATAAAACAAGGCTTGGTTGTGGTAAATCCTTTACTCCTTGGATTACTAACAATCTTTTAAAATCTATTCATAACAAAAATAATTTATATAGGAAGTACTTGTATAATCCTAGTCAAAGCAATAGGCTGATTTATACTACATGTAAAAATATTTTAACACAATCTATTAGAACAGCTAAAGTATTATATTTTAAATCAAAGTTTGATAAATATAGGGGTGACATAAAAGGGACATGGTGAGTAATAAACCAAGTTATGAATAGGAATTGTTAAAAAAAATACACTGCCTGATCACCTTATAGAGAACAATGTCAAGGTAACAGACACAACTGGTATTGCTAACACATTTAACAATTTATTGATAAACATGGGTAATAACTTAGTATCTAAGATTAATGATACAGGTATAGGTATTGAAAGTTTTTTAAAGGGATCTTTTGAAAATTCTTTGTTTCTTTTTCCTACAAGCTTAGGTGAGATCATCAAAATTGTAAATCATCAGGATAATAATAAGGCAGCCGGTTTCGATAATAATAAGGGTAGTATTATAAACAAGTGTATGGACGAGGTTGGTGGACCCCTTGTCCATATCCTCAACCTTTCGCTTAGTTCAGGAGTAGTACCTCAAAATTTAAAAATAGCTAAAGTCCTGCCACTATATAAATCAGGTGATGTTACAGATGAGAAAATTTAAAGACCTATTTCTCTTTTACACTTACTTTACCAAGATCCTTGATAGATTCCTTGTTGTGATAATTGATAATCATATGAATTGGAAGCCACATATTCATAAAGTACAAACTTATGTTGCTAGAATTGTAGGTGTCATGTATAAAATTAAATCATTTATTCCAAATAATATTCTACTCTCTATTTATAAAACCTTAATAATTCCTCCCCTTCATTATTGCGCTATATCCTGGGCAAATTCTTCTCCCAATAAAGTAAACTCCCTCTTTCTCCTACAAAAAAGAGCTGTAAGAATAATTTGTAATGCATCTTATCGTGATCATACCTCCCATTGATTTAGTGAGCTTAAGTTACTGATAATTTTTGGCATTTTTATCATTACCAGTTGGGTATTTTTATGTTCAAGTGGCGGGAATGCTTGCTTCCAACAAAGTCTTCATCTTTTTTCACTCCTACTAATACAATTCATGACCATAATACCAGACAACAGTCAAATTTATTTCGTGAACATATATATTCTGCAACTTCACAACTAACTGTTAGATACACTGGTCCTATAGGTTTTGGAATACCCTAGATACCCAGGTCAATAGTTCAAAATCACTTTTACATTTTAAAAAACAACTAAGACGGTCTTTATTAAATAAGCACGTGTAAAGTTTCTAGTTTCTTTTCCTATGTTTAGGTGTATTTTGGTTGGGGGGGGAGGGTGGGGTTGTGTGGGGTTGTGTGTGTTTTTTGTTGGTGGCCTGGCCTCGATAAGCTCTTCTTCTGCCAGGTCTCCCCCACTTCACATCATTTGTATCAATTGTTTGATTCCTACTGAATGTATTTGTATTGTATATTCAAATCTTATATGTTCACTTTGTTTATGTTATGGTGAAGTGGAAATAAACCGTTTTCAATTTCAATTGCTTATAAAGCCTAACTACTATATATGTCCTCTTTCAGAAAACTGAAGTTCCTCTTGATCACACTTAAAACCCTATATATTACCTCTTTTAGCAGCTTCAAGACAATGTTTAAAAGTTTACAGAGATGAGTGGTTACCGTACTGCCTCTTACTCCATAACAACTCCCTGCTCCAATCAACATCGCTTTTCTGCAATGCCCATCACTCTTCTATAGTAAGTTCATATGCTATAATTACACCAGCATTGTGGACCCCATTCGACGAACGCAGTGAAAAGACTAAAATGGTGTATCTTTACTTTGGGACCAGACCGAGGGCCAAATTGCTCCAATAGAGGGGACACAGAGTTTGCTGGGGTCAAGGCTCCACAAGTTAGTATGTTCAAAGTGCATTGAAGGGTTACAGACCGTTCTTTGAAGAAATATAAACGCGTTATTATTATAAACTGATCATATCTCTATAAAGTTTGTGTTCCTCACTCAACACTAAAACAAGCAACTTGTCGTAAGCAATAAAACAAATTGGTATGTTAAATTTGGAATATTTTACTCACCTTCACTGCATAGCAGCACAGTTAAAACGTTGTTTTCCTATATCATCACTAACCGTCATGTTGTTAACTAAATTCCCGCCAATTCTCATCAATACGGATATTTTGCTGTCTGGCCTTTCATCAAAGGATCATCTTTCAAAGTCAGTGAACCATTTAGGTGACTCGACTTACGGCCTTTTAAATAATGGTGCCAATGAGCTGGTTTGTAGCTATAAGTTCTAAATCTATAAGTTGTGTCCCGACTCAATGTCATTTTGTTAGTGCCTAATATCCGAGAATCTTTAGTTGTGGCACTTAGAGGCGTTACTAAGCTTCGAAGTTGGGGGAACTTTTGGCTGACATTTTTTTTTTCTTGACAAATATTCTCAAACTCCTCGATCGGTTTAAGTGTAATGGACGCTGACACCGCACTGTGAAAAACAGTGGTGGGATGCAGGAGTTCAAGGAGGTGCTGGCGTGGCATTATGGTCGTTGATTCAGACTCCCTTGTATGAGGGCCCCCTCCTAAAAAAAATTAAACGTGAAATGGTGCATAGCATACTGAGGTCTATGTAGGCTTTCAATTACAGCCATACATGCGTAGTTGTGCTAATAACTATACTGTACTATGTGGAGTTGAAATAGAGGCGTATAATTAAACCCTGAGAAATGAACAATCAAATCATTCGTTTTAACTCTCATCATAACTTGGCTACTGGTTCTGGGAAATTCGTGACTGTTGGGTGGGGAAAATAGAGATTTTCTTGTCTGACAAAAAGTTCAACACGCGATGCTCCCACTCCTCAGTCTGTGTAGAACATCTGGTATTTGTGGTACGAAATGCAAAGACGATTAAATTGTTCGGAAAGATTTATGAAGATAACTTAACTTAAGGATTTGCCCCACAATCAGTAATAATGATAATAACAATATTGAGGATTTATAATGCGCAGACATATCCACCGATAACGGTGCTCAAGGCGCATAATAATATTACCATGGTTAACGATAACCTGTCAAACACAGAGACAATCCCTCCACATTGCAGCAGCTAAACATCGCCCACAGGTCCCCATTTACACACCTGAGTGAAGAGAGGCAATGGAGATAAAGTGCCTTGCCCACAGTGGCGTCGTGCCCATTGGGGCCCGGGGGGGCACAGGCCCCCCCAAATTTTGTCAAAGGTGTCATAAAATTTTGTCATAATTTAAAAAAAAAAGTGTTTTCGAACAGTGTCAGCAACTGAATTTCTTTTAGGGCCTACGAGAAATGGGGCTTCTGTTGACTGCTTGGTCAATGGTTGTTAATTGTTGATATTCAGTCAATCGAAACAGTTAAATAATTACTGGTTGATAACTAATGAACCAAATGTGCCATCAACGCTGCCATCGTTGAACAATATTATATATACGTAGTCCCAGAGTAAGTGCAACCCGTTACCTTTGCCAAAGTCAGTCAATTTTCCATAAAAAAAAGGCAAATTTTTTAATTGTTTTCCAAGCCTGTAACAAAGTTCGGAAAGTTAAGATAAATGTAGTGAACAGAGATTATGGGACTCCATGTGAACTTCTTCTTAAGTAATGCAATCAGTTCGCTAAAAGGTCCACCAGGATATATTTTCCTCATGATCTGATAGGTAGTTTTGAAAAAAATGAATAATAATAATCATTTCAAATACAGTCACAATTAGCTTGGAAAATAATCACTTCGTTATCGCACGTTTTACCTTAGGTTTCGCTACTTTCGCTTTTTCTGCCCATGTTTTCAAACGGCATAGCTTTTTCTTTACCCAGTCACCGCTTCTCACGGGCATGGGCGGCGATCATGGATCAGCCAACACAAAAATGTTTCGCGGATTTCTTAAATTTTGGGCGCTTCTGGGAGACGAGGAATTGGTAAACTGAGGAATAAGTGGCGATCACTTCCTTCGAGAATATTTCCCAAAATAACAAATTGCCGGAAATTTTGATCAATTTTAGGGGTGTTGCTTACTGCCATAAAGCACGGGAAGTGCCGTTTCCTGCAATCTGAGGGGTCTGCCAGACGAAAAATTTTCTTGTACGCTGCGCGCCAACCCGTGGTGGCGCTCCGCTTAGATAGTCATCACCTGCTCACGGGCCCCCCCAAAATTTATTTTCGCACGACGCCCCTGCTTGCCCAAGGATACAAAGTAATGATCTGGCCAGGATTCGAACATGCACGCCTTAGATCACAAGTCCACTGCCTTAACCACTATGCTCTCACGGGGTGTGGTTTACCGCTGCCCCTCAAAACAGCTGTGCCCGGTATCCAGATTTACCACTATTCCCCCGCCCCCTGCAAATGCACCAGGCAGAGTATAGACATGGGACAAATTTGTAATCTTGTTGGAGTGCATATTTGCCACCAGCTAGTGTTAAATTAACACCAACTTGAGAATCATTGACTTTACACCAAAAAGGGTGTTAAAATTGATTTTCTTTGGTGTCAGTATTGTTACTCTGGTTGGTGTAGAACTAGCTAGCACTCATAATTGTATTGCTTTTTACTCGAAAATGGTGTGACGTAGTTCTTCCCTCTGATGTTGATTGGCAGTTTTCTTTATAGTATCTTGACTGAGTTGCTTCTCTATGTAGTAATTTTGTTAATACCTTCTCAAAGTAACACCTACGTTTGGGCCAAATGTTCAGGCAATAAACAACAGGCATAATATATAAAAGTAAGTTTTAATGAGTTATACAATTTTTATTTATCTTGAAAGCATCAGTTGTACAGATGAAACATTAAAATAAAATAAAAAGCAAACTATTTATCAAGTGTATAAACAAGAATGAACAAAAGCTTGTCTCATATAAAGTTCCTTTGTCTCCAAAAGTCAATTGCATGGAAGCCAATTGCAAGTCAATTATAGTGACCATAATAATTTGATGTTTAAAACACATGCTGGGGCTGTAAGTAATCACATTAAAAATTACATGGTAGTTCTTTAGCAACATTTTACCATACTAAACATGTTAACCACTGTCTATGGATACAAACAATTGCTGTAAGCCATCATTGACTGAGGCACCTCATGCAGTCATAAGAATTGCACTACTAAGAAGTGCAATTAATTTACTGAACACTTACATGCCTTGGACAGACATAACTGTGATGATCAGATCTTGATTGACTCCTCAGTAATGAGAGGGGTTTGAAGTCAACAGCAGTCTGCTGAGGTAGGCCTATTGCCTCTTTTACAGCAAATCCACTGAAGAGACAATGTTTAGTAATACCAGTGGCGGGGCTAGGGGTATTGGTCAGGGGGGCGAGAATGGTCTGTAGAGGCGCTTTCGACACTATCTAAGCGGAGCGCCACCACAGGTTGGCGCGGAGCGTACAGACATTTTTTGAGTAAAGATACTCCCTACTATAGATCGCCGGAAATGACCCTTTCCGGGCCTTGCTAATTTGCAGATAAACGAAGAATAAATAGGTGTCATCGCCAACAAAATGTGACAAATGTCAATAGGTAGATGAGAGCACAATAAAAAAGTCAATAATCGCGAATAAGTAAAATGTGTTAAAAAGCTGGAAAAGGCGCCAGCAGTCCATTTGAGTCCGTCAAGGGGGACATCCGCCCCCCCCCCCGACTGTATGGACGCTCCGCCACTGAGTAATACAGTGTTTTCCAAACAACGAGAACAACATAAACAAAATCCTTATGAATCAGTATATGTTATACCTGAGTACACTGACCAAATGACGGCATGTCATCTTTGTCATAACAAAGCACATGTTGAGGCGTCAGTCCTACCAAGGTTCACCCAGTTTACATCAAACATTTCAGTAAGCAGTGTGGCATCTGGCACTTTTGAGAACACACAGTCATTACACTCCAATAAAAAACTTTATATCGTTGTTTCTGAACCATGATCCCACATGAAAAGTCCCTAGCGACTGTTTTGAATTGAAATGGTACATTTGATTGATTTGATATCTTCTTGTCACAGTTTTACAAATGTTCTTTTGACAATTATCAGCAATTTGACAGAAATAACCATGTTCAGCTTTATACTTCATGCACCAGACATGGATAAGTGGACCCACTAACCACAAGCAAGTAGGAAAATGGATCATACAGTGATGCTTTGTAATGAGAGAACGAGTTGGGAATACCTCACAGAATTTAGAATGATGATCTGCAAAGAATGCTTACTTGTACGATTAACCCATGAATTAGTTTAGGTGAAAATATTATATCCATGCAATCTAATTACTTTATCAACATCTCAAAATAAATGCTTGTTCCTTTCCTGTAAAAGATGTCCAATGATAAGGTGCAAATGTCTTATTAAACACCAAGATTGCATAGCCTTTTTACCAATAGCATTGCCCTGTGAACGTAACTTGATTTGAGAGGGCTTGTTTGACTTTTCCGTTGATCCATAGTCATAACTTGCTATTTCTTTATTTAAACGATTTGGTGTCATTAAAGGTGGCTCATTATCTGATATTAAATATGATAAAACCAGTTATAATTTCGTACTGGACCACACCTTCAAGGTGATCATACATCACATCCAGAGAAAAATTACGAAGAATATGGAAAGATGCACAACTATTTAATTAGATGGCCCTCTTTACACGTTGAAAATGAACAATTTCATGTTGGTATGCCTGTTGCACATTCAAATCTGTGTGTGTTTGTCACTCATTTGCATGTTATTCTCACTGTAAAGTAGTTGTGCATCTTCACGAATGGTCAAACAAAGGCGGCAAAAATGATTTGCCGAAGAGCTCTCTACAAAACCAAATATGAGTTAGCACCAAGATTGTCTGCACTAAACTGAGTAGAATACCATACTCAGGCAGGTCAATTATATCTTTGATTATGTGTTTGAGAATTGGACAAAACCCACATTTATTTATATCTTCTGTGTGACAAAGGGCAGCACATTGGATGCTATTCAAATAGAATTAAACCTAGGAGGTAGATATTTTAAAACAAAGTAAATGCATCTTGCACCTTGTGAATAGATGATGTTGATCATTGTGGATTCACTGTTTCAAAGTCATCATAAAAAAAATGGAACTGGAAAGCATTACAATACTGTTTGTAATTTTTGTTTCGCTGGAATTCAGAGTAAAATTCACGGAACGGATTTGATAGACTGTCTAAGAGTGTTTTGATATCATTGTAAACATTATATAGAGTTTTTTTCCAATTGATGCTCATTTCACCAATAACATTATCCATTGAATTGACTATTTGGTTTAGAGCATTTCGAAAGACCTTTGAGCTTGCAGACATTTTACATAGCCTAAGGTACCAACGGTACACTACCAAGATAAGCTTTGCATTTGAAACAATAATAAACTCATTCTAGCAGGTTAGATCTAAGCGTCCTCACATGTGGGGTCTGAATGGTATTAGTGATATCTATTTGATAGACTGTGTTTGTAGAAAATGTCCAAAACTTAAGGAGATGCTTACTGTGGTGAAGGCCAAACACAAAGTGACTCTTAAAGAGTACTGCATCAAATGCTCCCAAGGCATCATGTGAGTGCAGAACAGGGTAGGGCGATATGGTCTACAACAATGAAGTACTGTGAAATGCTTCTTTTGGTAGGTCCAAGTGCCAGAAAATATGCGCCTCCTTCATGGCTGTGGTGTTCTTTCCCAAGAATGCATCGATACTACATCTACTCTGTAAAGCAGATAACACAAATTGTAATAAATTATTATTAGAAACCTACAAGATAAAATGCAATTTTTGAATTTCATAAACGGTCTTAGTATTTGTACAATACTTACTCTGAACCTGTAACAATGACAATTTGTATAACAAGAAATGGTACACCGGCCCATCACATGAGGTTTAATTGTTCAGTTGCTTAAAGTGATAGTCACAGATTGAAAAGGATATGTTTAGCACACATACAGATCATCAAAACTGGTGCCTCAGAACCAAGACAAAATACACAAGAAGTTGTAAGATTTTTGTGGTCTCAAATAACATTACATGACTCATTGATCACATCAAGCAAAATGGCCATCTTTTGATAGGTCTGCACAGAGGCAGCATTTTAAAATCCGCCTTTTAGTAAGACTGCCGTTCATTTTTCACCCCTGGCCACTTACTGCACCTTTCAAAGTTATTAGTCTGGAACATCAGTCTGTGCGTTACGTAATCAATTCGCCAAGCCTAGCACAGGGAACGAGCATGGAAAAGTCACTTCCTCAGCTCAAATTTTCCCGATCTACTGCGAGAGCCTATTCAAATGCCCGAGGCAGGTAAACTGTTATGGCAGTGGTATTAAAGGGCGCATTTTCAAATGGTCTGAGCACCATATCAGCTTTGTTTTTGAGCATTGGAGAAATTTATTATATTACAAACCCAGGGCTTGACATGACCAACGGCAAAAAGCCGTCCTGCCCTTGCTGTTTGCCCAGGCGCCCCTGAAATTGCGCCTCGCCAACGGCAACAGTTTGCCTTCATGCTCTTTATGATTTGCCGCCGGTGCCCTGTACATTGCAAGTAGTACACTAAGTTACTCTATAAAGTAACCACAAAATCTTTTAGAGGTTTTGTTTGATTCTTCCTTTGCAACTGAATGCAGTAGCTTGATTGGGAGATTTTTTTCTCACTATTTCGAGAGCTTCGGCGTACGTGCGTATCTATTATACAGTACAAACATGAATGTCGTTGAGATCTTTCTTTATACTTCCTTCGCAAGGACTTCGCTCTTCGACATTGTTTTTAATGCCACACAGTAAGTCAATGGGACTTCTCCATTGAGTTAACTGTATGTATAGGAAATCCCACAGTGACTTTGTAGGCCTACTCCAGTTAGAGCTTTAATTGTTATGCCACCCTTTCACTTAATGCCACAACTTTAATGCTTGGGCTGGACAAGGGTACATGCTTAGACCATTCCACTTAACATTAGCGACAACATACTTTGCACATGGTATTATGTTGCTTTGTTACATAACCACTTGTAGACCAGGCTATGAATGTGCTAGGTATCTCCAGGAAGGAGGATTTATCTCATGTAGATTTTCTAGACCAGAATTTCATAAGGAATAAGAATATCTTGGGTAAAAAGCCCAAATCCTGAACGCACCCCCCCCAAAAAGGGGGTTCTTTCCGGGGGGCGGGGTCCATTTTTAAGGAAAAAATACCAGAGGTTTCATTTACACACAAATAGGATAATATGTGGTTTTCCTAGACCATAATTTCATAAGGAATAAGAATAACTTGGGTTAAAAGCCCAAATCCGAAACGCACCCCAGAAAAGGTGTTTTTTCGGGGGTGGGGGTCCAGCTTTTAATGAAAAAAAACCCATAAGTTACATTTACACACAAATAAGATAAAACAAACTCTTATTTACCTCAAAATTTAAATCCAGTTAGTTAATTAAGCCTTATATATTGGATGTGGTAACACTGTGGTGATGGGGGAGTATTAGGGGTCTCTAAAGTACCCCCTATTCAAGCCTACTGGGGGGGGGAAGCGTTATGACATTTTTTGCCATGGTTTTTGAACTGTTTGAGATTTGAACTAGATTCTTTCATGAATTTTTCCCCACGTCTTGCGCACATTTTGACACCACTTTTGTCCATATAGGACCCCTGTAGGGTGAGTTATGTACCAATTTGTGATGATGTCACAGAAATGTTTTACTTACGATCACTGAGCGCCATTCTCTAGCAATGAAGTTTGAGCGCTCAGCGATCGTAAGTAGTTATGAAGCTGGAAACATTGTTGACAATGGATGGACAGATGGATAGAGCTGAGATGGCCCGAGAAGGTTATGCCTGACGATGTTTCTAGATAATGATTGTGAAGACTTTCTAGGCGACAGTTTATGATAGCGTTTCAGAAGATTTAAGTAAGCGTAATTGTTATGTACTTCAAAGCAAACAGACTTTTAGATTTGTCCCAAGTTAGAGTATTTGTATCCTATTTAAACTAACGTTTTGTACACAAGTCAATGTAAAAATTGAAAACATTTTTGTGACGTCATCACTTATTGGTACATAACTCACCCTACAGCTCGGGTCCTATATGGACAAAAGTGTTGTCAAAATGTGCGCAAGACATGGGGAAAAAGTCATGAAAGAATCTAGTTCATATCTCAAACGGTTCAAATTCAGTGGCAAAAATGTCATAATGCTCCCCCCAGTTAGGGTTGAATAGAGGGCCTTTAGAGACCCCTAATACTCCCCCACCACCACAGTGTTACCACATCTCCAATATATAAGTCTTAATTAACTATCAAACTGGGTTTAAAGTTTAAATTTTGAGGTTATTTGTGTGTAAATGTAACTTATGGTATTTTTTCCTTAAAAAGCTGGACCCCCACCCCCGAAAAAACACCTTTTCGGGGGTGCGTTTCGGATTTGGGCTTTTAACC
>KN882897.1:0-10537 GCA_000934455.1 Apostichopus parvimensis
CATGTGCTGCCACAACTTTTAAGGAAAATAGTGTTCTTCCTTAACTCAACTCGACCGCACTCTGCTGTTAATTTTGCTGCCACATCAACAAATTGGCTAGCTAAGAGTATGAGCAAAGTTAGGAAACATTTATCGGTTCTAGGCCTAACTAGTGACACAACTATCCTATATAGCATGGACACTTCTAATGCATACTATAGTACGCTAGGCGTAACGTTACCATTGTGTTCCGTCAAGACGATCAATTTCGACATCGCTATCCGATCCCGCTGCCTCTTCGCTGGTCTCCGGTTCGAACATGTAGGGAAAAACTTCTCCACGATCGTCGACCATGTCCTCCATTTCCCTGCCTTCTTCGCTATCTGAATACTGTGTGTCAATGCCACCGGGAGCCATTTCGCGATATGTATAACTATGCTGTGTATGCTGTGCTGTGTATATATGCGTACTACAGTGCGTGTGGTAGCAACGACGATATAATGCACTTTCGACTTGGTAAACAAATGACGTCATTTGTTTTCAACTTTCCCTGAACGAGTCAATCTAGCCGATTTTTGCGGAGTTTATGTTGCTTGATAGGAAGAAAAAGCAAGTAATTTATGAAAAAAGAAGTCATTAGATGTTTTGTTCGATGTCTTATGTATCAATTTGTGATTTTTCATCTTAATCCAAATCTTAACTTTCTTGTAACAGACTGCGGAAAAAGGTAATATTTTCGAGAAGTTTGAGATTTCTACATACCCAATGCACTGCGCAGAACATATACAGTTTGCACTCTTCTGCGCTTCCCCCCGTGACGTCACTGAATCTATTACGTAACAGTACTTTTTACCGATTTCTACCCCTTTGGAGACGGAAAAAAATCGCGGTGTTGGGTTTTTCTTAATGTAAGAATTGTTAAGTTTAATATTATGTAAAGTCAAGTCTACGTGTCACTTGACCTTTAAGAATAGACTACAGCATGTCCAAAGTAGACCTTGGGCCTATAGACCAATCATGATAGCAGTCGCAGCTAGAAGATGTTATGCTTAAATGTCGGAGTGATTTTGGAATGGCTGTCCTGATTGATGTTAATATCAATTGGATAATGATGAGTTTTAAATTCATACCATTCATTGAGGTTAACAGGACTTGCTGATATTGTTTAGGAGCACACAGTCTCTATTGGATGTCAGTCACTTTCAAATGTTTATTGCTGGCATGAGTTTGTTATGATTCCTGAAACAATTGGCATGTCAATGCTATAACCTTTTAGATGTTGTGGGTGAATGGTTGATTAGTTTATCTTTCCAAAGAGTTAACACAAGGCTGATTTAAATGATAAAGCAAGAGTGCCAAGGAGTTTTGTTTGTAGTTGTTCTTTACCTATAAAGTTTGGTTAATTGTGCATGCAAGTGGTCAAGTAAAGGGCATTTCTATGTTACAGATACACATAGTGTGAACGGTCTCTGAATCCACCAATAATGCATATATACCAAATTTTTAATCCACCTCAAACTGGGGAGGATTATTAATATCCTTTCAGATACTACCCTTGACAGTTCTTCGAACCAAAGGAAATCTGAAATCACAGTGTCTCTGTAATGCCATGGATAAACTCACCAATTTACAGCAATGAAAGCTTAGGACAATCAACCCGGAACCACTGTACAGAGTGTACAGATAAACTGTAACCATTACTTTAGATATAAAGGCAGTTTTAAGCTATAGTTTTTATACAAGTGCCCACTTCAAAACTGCAATATGGACCAATGGTTTTTGAATTACTCAGAATTACGATGTGAAAGTGAAAACCCTACTGCCTTTTCTTTGGTACTTTTTACCATCAAGAAATAAAAGATGACACTTCAGAAAAAAAATCATGACATCATCCTAAAATTTGAAACAGGATGTCAGAATATTTCAAGTATATATCTCACGGCAAAACAGAAACTGATTTAACGTTTATAAATTCATAAAATTTACGATGGTAAATTTTCATGTTTCTCCCACAGCATCCTAGCCAGTTGCTCTGGAGAATGTATGTATGTATGTATACATGTATGTTAGATCCTCCTGCAAGCAGGAACTCGCGAAGAAGCCTCGTTGGCTTATCAAAGCCGCAAGCTGACCGAAGTCAGTCTCGTACATTCATATTTAATGTCCATGATTCTAAATTGTCAATTGTCAACAACTCTGTAACTGGATGACATACACTAATCTTGGAGTGACTCCAACCGGGGACCTTATGATTGAAAGGCACCAGCTTTGAATGAAATTTTATTTCCAACATTTGTTCCAACACACCACCAGATGTGTGTGGTATGGGGGGGGGGGGTGGTGGGAAATCAGGTTACTGATGTGTACACATGAGTAACTCGGATTAATTACTTCTAGCTTTGATTGCAAGGGCATTTATTGCACTAAAAACAAACGGCTTTGGGTAAGTTTCAGAACCGCCACAATAGCATCCTGCAGTCCACACCTTGTATTTTCAAATGTTTATTATAGACCCCACTCCTCCTGCTCTCCTCTGCCCACCCACTCTCTCCCCCACCCTCTCCCACCCTCTCCCACCCCATCCGCCTTCCTCTCTGTCTCCAATGTATCCTAAAAACATGTATGATTAAAGACTATACAATATATGAGTGCTACAACACTGCAGGGAATAAGTGACTACATACTAACAGTAAGGTCTGAATTAACAGTAATCACTGTTTCAACAAGACATCTCTCAAGGGGAGAATTGTTGATGTTCTACAGAAATCTAAACATTTTATAGAATAAAACATGAGCATTTAAGGTTACTCAATAATCTCACACTTGGTTTCAAAAGTATCCCTGAGATGGCAAAATCCTGATATTACAGACCTTCCTCCCAGAATGCCAGATTCCAAGGACTTAACTGTCAAGAAAAGTAAACAAAATGAAGCAAATATCGATCTGCTTCCAGGGAGTTTGAAAATGAAAACTGAAATACTCAAATAGACCGTTGGCTAACAAAAACACAGCGGTATCTCAGTAAAATTATACTAGCCAGAGCAAACAATTCACACAGTAGACTTATGAAGTTTACTCAGGTATGAATAAATAGACAAATAAAAGACTACGTTGCAATTACTTACTAGGAATGTTTTATCAATGTGTAACTCTGAACTTATTTATTACTTGATGGAGCGCCTCTATCAATCAGATGGAAAAAGTGCAAACTACTAAATTCACAAAGTAATTATGCACAGTTGGAAAAGAAAACAGTGACTAAGAAATCAAATAAAGATTGTAGATAGCGAGAAAAATTTGCAATTTGCAAAATAAATTCACTAGTCCTAGTATTGTTTTACACAGTCTTTTGTTTAATTCAAATAGCTCATGTCTTATACGATCGGGCACTTTCATTCCCCATAGATAATAGCACATTTGCAAAGATTGAGTAAAGTAGGCTTTAAAATCTAAGCCTTTAAACAAAGAGACTAGCAGGTTTCTTTTGTAACAAACACCGACTGTGCTGTTAGAATTTAAAGTAATAAATCAATATGTATATGCACTAGGATAAATCTTTGGCTTGTTTAAGAAGCTGGTCAAGTTGTCAGATCCAACCATAGTTAACTCACATGTCTGTGGTTATAAACACCAGTCACAAAGCTGCTGGGCCAGAGTACATACTTGAAGCAACCATTGTGGATGGATAAACAAGTCAATCATACTGCTTTAGTACTAGTACTGTAACACTTTCAAATGTTGCCATATAGTACTGTACATCCAATGATTTAGTACTAGTAACACTTTCAAGTGTTGCCATATAGTACTGTACATCCAATGATTTAGTACTAGTAACACTTTCAAGTGTTGCCATATAGTACTGTACATCCAAGATTTAGTACTAGTAACACTTTCAAGTGTTGCCATATATTAGTACTAGTAACACTTTCAAGTGTTGCCATATAGTACTGTACATCCAAGATTTAGTACTAGTAACACTTTCAAGTGTTGCCATATAGTACTGTACATCCAAGATTTAGTACTAGTAACACTTTCAAGTGTTGCCATATACAGTAGTACTGTACATCCAATGATTTAGTACTAGTAACACTTTCAATTGTCACCATATAGTACTGTACATCCAATGACTAGATATATAGACCTCACTAAGACCTCCTGCCTCCTGGTACAGTTCCTATTCTGGCTTAAAGTTGTATTCTGTGTTGACTTCATCACAATCTGGTGTTATCACACAAGACCTTAAAAGGAAGGATTACGTACCTGGAAATGACACCTGTAACTAAATTTTAACACACAGAGATTGCAACATGATGATGAAATTAATCAAAACTTCAAAAGTTTTCCCAATAAAAGCATTACAGTAAATTTATGGAACCTTTTTTTGCTTTCCATTTCTTTTTTAATTCAATTATCCTTTACTAGCTCGCTGAATTTAGAGTATTAAAATGGCATCAGCACATAACATCTCGTGACCAGATTGTGGGCTATCCAATTATCTGTCGATAATAAACGGATCGGTCAGACTGTCACAGTGCATTCTACCCAACAACAAATGCAGGTGAAAAGATATTTCATTGGCTTGCACAAGTACAAATGACCTTCACTACAGAAGAAACAAACCAAACCATCTCGTTCCATTTTTGGAAATATGTTTTAAATGTTCCCACACAGAAGATGTCACAGATTTCACATACTGTATGCTGGTAGAATGGTTTTCTTCTCTATTACAATGTTCATGTTCTGTGTAAATGGAGATGATTTTTAACAAATGCTGAAGTTCTTGAGATGACATAATACTGGCATCGGTTTCAGTGTCTACACTGCTTATAGTCACCTTGCAAAATATGAAAGAATAGCAAAGAGAATGTGTTAGGCTTCTCCTCCTAGTGTCACTATGAGGTATGACATCACACACTGACAAAATGGCAGCTCCATAACATGACATTCAAACCACAGTATCTCACAAATGGAGCAAGAGTTCCTTAGCTGTTTATGGGAGTTGTTCATCACAAACAAATCTATGACATTTAAGCTAAAGATTCTCCTTTATATGATAACACTGAGACTGACCATGACACACACAAAAAGGAACTTGAACCAATAAGCAGCCCTATTTAGGAGTAAACAGGCTTAGTGATTTCTTACCTTGGAACTTTTTATATGAGAATATAATGTAACACTGCATACACATGACTTTCAGACTATAACCTGTCTTCACATAATAAGTAAGGTTCTAACACTGATGTGGATCTGCATATTATGAAGGTCACCTATGCTTACCCCTTCCCTTTCCATAAACAATTTGTCTTCTAATCCACAAATTAAATTAAATACATTCATATCGTTTCATTTAAACAACTTGAGGGGTACAATATCTTTGTCACAAAATGCATCTTCAAATTAGAATATTACTTCATTTTAGATAATTCACAATTGACTTGAAGCATGCAGGATTTACAGCTCTGTAGAGTTATTAGGTTCACTGTGCTATGATGCAGCTAAACTATACCCTAATTATATAAGCTTTGCAAACATCAATATACCTGTGTTGTTATTACGTTATTTGATCTTGAGAAGTTCTTACACAGGCTCCTTTACTGAAATTGACTTTTAATCTTGTAGTTAGATTGACACTGATAGAAAGTAAACAAATAAATTGTATCTGGGTTTGCTTGATGCTTTTGACCTTTTCATTAAGTAATAATACATCAAGTGCCACACATACATCATCCCTTTGTAATACTGTACCAACATACACTATAAAAGATGATTTAACTCTCCAATTTAGTACAACTTCAGTTTACATATCCTTTCATTGAAAACTTGGAAATTATTAATCAGAAAGCTATAACTGTAAAATGGCAGTGCATGATGACCACCACATGCATTAGTTGATATCAAACAGATAATTGAGAAAGTTAGCAACACAAATGCAGAGATGTGTATTGTTACTTATGTACACAAGACAAAGGTATTTTTCCACATGATCATGAGAGCGTGGTGGCCAATTGGCTAAGGCATCGGACTCGTGATCCAAGGACTGCTGGTTCGATTCATGCCTAGTTCATTGCGTTGTGTCCTTGCGCAAGATGCTTTATCTCACTTGCCTCTCTCCACCCAGGGGTTAAATGGGTACCTGTGAGGTAACTTGTCATTGGGCGCAGTATATAACTGCAGCCATCTGGAGGGATTGGCTCTGGGACAGGTTATCATTGACCAGGGGTAATATAGCATCTGTAAAGCACTTTGAGACCATCGCTGGTGTAAAGCGCTATATAAAATCAAATATTATATTATATTATTATGACAATATATATTTGAAGAGAGCAGACATGTACTTTATTACCTGGATTCTTGCAATGCATGTGATTTTTAATAATATCAGTGTCATTAATGGCTCTACACTATTGTCACTGATGCCCACCTAATCAGGGAATTTAAACTTACTGTAGCTTGGCTTGAACAGCAACAAACAAACCACAAACAGAATGTCCATTACTCCTTTTATATAAAAGTGATTTGTAAAGGAATTAATCATAGGCTATCATCCACACAATATTTATGCAAACAAGAACAAGGTGTGTCAATAACATTCTTAAGAAGTTACACCATGTTGGTGCATAGGTGTTATTGTAGCACAGCAAAATTGCACATGTAAGCTTATACATTTTTGTCTAACAAAGTCAATACCTGTGTCAAGTAAGTTTACCATCTAAGGCAAGAACTGCCAGAGTAAGATAGGTTTTTTGTACTTAATATGGGGAATCCACACACGTATATGACATCCTTGCGAGTATTCCTTTGTGCAATATCTTTTAAACATTTTCCACATTTTGACATCTACTGACATTAAATGACATTCGACCTCCACCAGAATTGACATCTTGTACTCAAGTACAAATCCATCTCCGCTCTCTCCATCTCTTGAGATTAATTGCAATCCAAAACCTATACTGTCCAAAAGTAAGCGCAACAATTCATGCTCACTTTGGATTCAGTCTTCCCAAGCCCAGTGTTTGATCACTTTGAGCTGTCCTTCCCATTTGTAAAATTGTTCACAAAGTTCTACATATTGAAGCCTCTGACCTCAACCCAAAATAATAGGTTGTGTGGGCTATACCCATGACAAAACCATTCTTTTTTACATAATTTGGAGGCTATGTAACTAATGTAAATACTCTGAACCAATATTGCTTCAATATCTGATATATTGCATCTACAAGATGTTCACATTTGGCCTTTTGACCTGAAATGACCTTTCACCAACACAACAAGGAAAGGACCCGGGTTCTTCTAAATCACAATGGAGCATGTACTGTACGTTGTCAAGAAAGAAGCAATCCATGTTATCTTTTGTAAGATACTTTCTTTATATGAGATGTGTTGCATATAAAAACATAACCACACCTTCAGACACTCTAATGACTATACACAGATTAGGATAGTCACCACAACAAAAAAGTAAAAAACTTAAAAAATCTACAGACTGTCTTCATTATCTTTTACATAAATCTGTTGCTTTATATTACAAATGTAGTCAAGGAAGACTAGAGGGCAGAATCCCTCTTTACACAATGTAGTATGAAGTAAGTGACATATGATCAAAATGGCCCCTTACCATTAGCCTAACAACTATCACATGCAGTTGGCCTAACAACTCCCTACAATATCAGGTAGCTGCTGACTTGGTCCTGAGATAGCAGCCTCCTGGCAATATACACACAGTGGAGAATAACAGTGATATATAGTATGGAACCACATTTACTCTCATCAAACTGTCATTCTGCAGTTAATGTAATCACTACGTAGCTTGAACAAGATGCATATTATTTTGGCTGTTTGACAATTTTTTTACAATCTCAATATCAAAGACTTTAAGTCTCATCCATTAGGGTTTATTCTGCAATCTCTGCTTCATCCTGATGTTCATTGTCATAATGAGGATGATCAGGATGAAAACCATAATCATACCCCCCACATACCCCCCACACACACCCCTCCCCTGCCCATTGTGACATATCATGCAACCTAAAATGAAGACAAAAGTGCAACCAAATACTACACAAAGAATGAACAGTCTTAGTGTAGCACTGACAACTTTTTCATGAATTTTATTAAACTTTGAGGAAAACTTCCTTGTATGAATCTACTACTTATTTGGTCTTTTGATGTTTTCCTTTGTTCATTTCTCTATTACTTCTATCAATTCTCCTGTCACTATTATGAAATCAACCTCTTTTTTTTTCAACTTTATCGCCTGTCAAATGTTCTTGACCAGGTGGCACCAAAGTCTATTCTCTACTTGTTTATCGTAAAATGTCTTACCTGTAAATCGGTCTCCCTGACACCATCCTTCCAATGTGTCGGTGTTAATGTGAAGAATTGCTCCACATCCGGTGCAAACCGCACCGTCTTCTTGGGAGAAGAAGACAGGGAATGAAGTTCCTTAATAGCAGAGTCCAGATCCATACTGTTGTCATAAATACTGTTGTCATAAAAATACTGTCAAATATTGCACAATATTCCAGAGAATGAGGTAGTGGTTGCTGACTCCAATCACATCATTACAAATCACATAAAGGGCTAAAGTACATCATCTTATAGAATTAGCGACATCCAGCGATACAGACCCTACAAGCAAACATACGACGACGAAGAGATGAAACAAACGAGAAAAATACCAGCCTCGGGGATAATAATGCCATCCTCTTAAAATGAGTTTCCTCAACTCCCTCCGTTTCACCTTCGGATATTAATTTTAACCATTGCTTTGTTTATCTCCTAGGGCTTTATTTTGACTCTGTGAAGTCTGACTAGATAGTACAGTGTACTAACTGGCCTTGGCTACTTCTGCAGCCACTGCTTGCGAGGTTCTTACTCCGAGATGATGATGATGAGGATGAAACGATTGCTTAGGCACGCAATGCTCCGTGCGAGAGAGGATGATATCACATAACACAGATGAAGAGAGTATTAGAAATACCAAATTACTGCAGTACGCGAAAAAAAAAAAAGAATTGGGTAAATAAGTTTGAGGTCATGTTGCAAAGGAATTTTTTTGGCAGTGAAACTTGATATGTTCCTTAGCCAATCTTTAATACAAGTATCTGTTTATCAACAACAGTAACTACAATAGGACTGGTGTTATTCTAAACACTGGGATGCAGTATGCATTAGAAACAACATGTCACTTTTAAATATTATGGCAATAACCTCAGACAGGCAATTGAATGACTTTTCCACTCAGAAATCCTCTTTGCAATAAATGAGCAAGATTACACCAATATTGGAAATTCAATATCAGTACTTTTTGGCTTTTCTCAAATTTTTTTCTTACGAATGAATTGAAAATTTAGCCATTTGCAGAGGTATGGGGGAGTGGGTGCTAAGTCCTAAAGACCTTGTGGAAATCTAAGGTCACTGTGTACGTTTTGCCTTGCTTGTAGATATTGAGCTATGAAGATGTAAATTACAATACTGTAAGACTCAAGACAATGTACAGAAATTACTATGAAAAAATCGATTGAGAGTCAGTTACAGTCCAAATTCAGCTAGAACCTTATAGGGTGATGGGGTAAATATTAGTTCAAGATATACTTGCAGTACTGTTGAAATGTACTGTATAAAATGCAGCTTCTGGTTATTTCATTACAATATTGCATAGCTAATTAGCAAAGAAATTAACGATTCTAATTAATTCTGACACGTTTTTGTCACACAGACACTTCTGTTACTGGTACAGTATGAATGATATGCAAGCTCATGCATATGTATACTCACTGTACTGATATAAACACGTATCTAAGCATATCTCAGGGACAGAAATTTTAAAACTCCTGCTTTCACACTACTATTAATTATACAGAAATTGAATTAATTGCTCTGACACAATTGACTTTTAACTGAATATCACATTGAGTGCAGGGTGCATTGATATCCAAAAATAGCCAGGAATTCCAAACTCATTCTTAATAACGCACTCTCTCCTATACTTTAGCCTTGCATAACTACTAAATAAGTATAGATTCTTTGGTCACATAACTGAAACAATTCCTGATTGAATAAAACTAATTGATACATGCATGGTATTCATATTTCATACCTAGGTTTGAGAGCTTGTATAAAGTCTAAACATTTCAATCGTACTTGTCTACCCTCTGCTGTTTTCTTGTATGTTTATTATGATCAGTATAATAATAATAATAAATGAGACTTATAGAGCGCCAAATCAGTATGAATGTTAACGAAACATCCAATTGAACAGAGTGACAATTGGAAATCCGTTTATAAAAATTTATTTTGCTAATGAGGTGTTTGGCAACAAATTTGACATCAGATTTGCTCAATAAAATCACCAGAGAAAAACCACTAAGTTAACTTCTTTAGACTGCAAAAGGTACAAGAAGATAAATTCTGAAAATGAGATAACCCTAAAGTATATACAGTAGTAGTAGATAGGAAAGGCTTTACAATATTTACATTTCTTTACAAGTAAATACATCATCACAGGCTTAGACTAGAACTTTGTCCCTAATCTATCACAGGCATTAGCTAGCTA
>KN882897.1:10647-31787 GCA_000934455.1 Apostichopus parvimensis
AGGACTGATTACATATGTTATAGGTTCTTTAACCTACTCAATACTTGAAAATAGACTGAGATGAAAACCAGCACATATTACATAAAACTCATTCATATACAGTATTTACCACAAGACACTGTATGTACTATACAGTAGCTATACCTTCCACTTATTCCCTTTGTTTCAAGGCACACTCCCACAGGAGTTAGAACAAAAGAATCACTTTGGGATAAAAGCTGAAAGAAAAGCCAGATACCAACTGCTTCGTATGGTCCATCAAATTTGTTCCATTTTTCCTATTTAGCACTTTTGTTAAAAGAAAAACAGCTGAAAACTGCTGGATCCACTCTTCTCTGCATTCATTCGTCTCTAAACTAAAACTGTACGGCAAATACTACAGTTTCTGTGAGCGCAGTTTTATAGAATCACTGTGTTCAAGCCCAATGTAAGGAAAGCTAACGGTTCTCATGACATCTTCAGATTTTACACCATGCCATGAGGCAAAGCACAGCTGGATGCCAATTTAAATCTGAACTTTCACAAACAAGAATACCCCAATCCAGTTAGTCCTCATGCAGGGAACTATTTCCAAAAGTTTGTAGCTTTCAATCAACGAGAAGAGATGTTCCCAAGTTATTTCCAAAGATGGATGTAAATAACTGCCTTGCCATAACACAACCTCAGATTATTTTTAGCTTGTATGATGATGAAGGGTAAATAGTTTAGTCTTGTATAACTATTTATGGTATCAGCTATTATGAGGAAAAACAAACAAACCTTAAGTTTATTTCAAAGAGGCCAGGAGCAATAAAGTCGGCAGGTATTATCATCTATGCCATGATAGGAAAACAATCAAAGCATATTTCTTCTTTTTTTTTTTTGTCAATGTAGAGTCTACACTTAACTTATGCCTGAAGGAGATCAATTGATACAGTTATGTTTCAAGTGCAAGTACCTGAAATATGCCCAAAATATGCTAGAAAGTGATTATCTAGATTTATGCTAAGTCAAAGCATCTAAGGCTGTCAGAATGCCACTCTTGAAGCATTATCTTTCTCAGTGAGTTACCTTATAATGTGACACTTCTCAATGTTTCCAGAAGGAAACATTTGAAGCAAGTTTAGAAAATTTTCAATCGAATCAACACAACATCCCATCCTTTTCATCTCATAAAGAAGGGGTTTGTTGGAAAGACTCACTTTATTTTACTTAAAATATTAAACAAGATCATACGATTTTGGTGCGAAAATGTTACAATTTACAGAATTCATCTATGAATGCAAATTTGAAGGATTGTACTTTAATCAATTGGGATCTTCTATATAAAGGATTAAAATTGTCTCCTAAAATTGCCCCCAAAAATGGTGAACTATCACAGCTTGTGGTACTGAAGGATGTACAATAGTTTCCTGTACCTGTGCAGTGTCCTTAAAAATGCTAGAGACCTGACACAAAAGGAATTAATCCACAAGTATTTAGGATTTTCTTAACAAAACATAACTTCTACTGTATTCACTGTTGCTGCGCTATTGCTGTGAACATTCAAAGGTTTGAATTTTACACATCTTACAGATTGCGGTTAGAAATGAATTTGCGAATAGGACACTCTTTCCCTAATGCAAACTAAACAGCTGGTGATTTGGAGGACCTGAAGAGCCAAGCCAATGTTGACAGTACCAACTTATGAGCCACCTCGCACTTGCGAAAATCATTGCTGTGATAATTATGCAATTAGGATCTATAAGACAGTGCCCTCTAATGACACCCTTGAAAAGCTGACAGCTCTACATCGAGACGTGTACAGTGCTAATTATCAGCTAGCACTATCACCAGACCATAAAATGAACATTTGACTATATTATCTACTTAGAGAATTGTACTTCATCATGCAGTGTCCAGACATATACCAGCTATAAAAGGCAAATAAACCCACAATATAATATATAACTGACCATCCCTGAGATGATCTCAGACTGCCATGACCAACCAACCAAGGTACTACCTACTGCAAATAGTTCCCTCAACAATACCCCATTCCACCAGCTGACAATCTCGGTATTCTATACAAATTTACACACTGAAACCCTGACACAATATGTAAAGGCAATGATTTATTTATACAAGAGGGAAAGAATGTGGGAAAGGAAAACAGTCTGTTCAATATTAAATTCTAAACAGAACATGAATCAAGTGACTAAATAGCTGTTAACACTATTGAAGTCACAACAGGGTATATGTTTACTGGTAAACTGGTACACTGGTACACTGTACAGAACGTGGTAATCTACAGCGATCATGATGTAATATTGAACATATTTAAAGTCAAACTAAAACACTCCACATATAGACCTGATAGAGCAACACTTCTTCTCAATTTGAGAAATTTATAATTTTGTGTCTAATCATCCAAATATTGAATGATTTCAATACGCCTAAATTGTTTAGGAATAATACTGCTGTGAAAAAAGGTGTCCAGGAATGGAATAGAAAGATGAAAAAATGATCTTGCTAATGTTTAATCGGTGGGGAAATATTACAGGTATGCCAAAGGTTTAACCGTGAACATGTAAAGTTAGTTGTGGTTATGCTATGAATGTTTGGTAAACTTTCCAAAAATTGGTGTCCGAAGCACCAAACTGTTTTAAATATCCAAACTTAGCAGGTGAAAATTCATAATTGCATGGTATTACACTATTGCCTATTAAATAGAACACTAGAATATGTCAGCCATAAAGCTACATCAAAGTATACAGTATTAATGTGCAATCATAAAAACAAATGATTAATGAGCTTGAAATTATGATTAACCAAAGGTGTTTTTGCTAGTTAAAAGTTTAAAAAATGATGACCTGATTTATCAAGGTATACCACCTTTAAAATCCCTAGATACCAAAACTTTGTCACTTTCACAATCCATCACAGTTTCCTCCTCAGATGGAAATTTTAAGAATATTAAAAAGCCGTGTTTCCGATTTAGAAATTAATTATCCAATGTGAGAATCTTACCCAGTGGGAATTCCCTTCTCAGAGTACAGTGTTTTATGGCTTTGTAGTAGCCTACAATACCAGAGTAATGTAAACGCTTGTCATCCAATCACTATTTAACAAATTAAACAACAGTTCTGTAATTCCAATCAGTCACAATCATTCTACAATTTATGACTAGGATATATATTAACAGCTCAGATACAACAACACTGCACTCGATTCACTCTCCGTAATATCACGGTAACAGCAACAATTACACTGCTTCTAGTCTGGTTGACCTAATTTCCTTGTTATCATCAGTAGGACAACCAAGGTGAGTGAGAGAATAAATCCAATCCTAATTATCTACATGAGATCCAGGGATTTCTCAGCTGAGTTTGTGTGTACAGTCCAAAGGCACACATGTGCAAAAACTCATCCTCTGTTTAAATAGATCACTCCGTGTATCATACACAGCTAATACAACAGTGAGGAGGTACTCTCTCTCTCTATATATCTATATATATATCGCTGGAAGCCTTAGCATTTATATCCACTCCTATATAGTGGAATGACCTACTCTATAATACACAGTTCAAGAACATGTAATAGCTGTATGCGGCTGACCTACATACCTTGTAGTCCATGTTCTTTGGTATGTTCATGTAATACTGTACATACCTGGCTAGTAGCACATTTTGAAATATTAGCCTTCTATTAGAAACGTGAACATTAACTTTCAATACAGTTTCTGCCTCTTCTGATTACAATCAACACATTGGCTGTTGAATACAACAATAACAGTAAACAACTATCCCTTACCAAAAGTTACAATGCCCTTCCAGCTTCCAATGGATATTTCTCTGGGTCTCTATATCAGCGGTATTTTCACAAAAATGATGGCTTGCCAAAAACCTACTGATCATAAAGTACTGGATATGAAATTATTATCAAACATCAGGGGATTTGATTTATTCTCAGAAACTGCTGAAATTGCCCAGAGGAGGTCATGAGTTAAGGTCATTGTGTTTCTTGCCCCTGGAGGAATGAACCTTTATATTTAAAGAGGTGTAACAGAAGTTAACATGATTTTCTGGAAGCATTGTTATGTGTAAGTTTGATGAAATCCCTGTTCCGACTTTTTTTGGGACTCAATTTTTGTTGGGGGTCACAAGCAATTTTTGGTCACAAGCACTGTTTGGGTCACAACAAATTTTGGGTCACATTTTTTTTCCTTTTTTTTTTCGTAAAACAATTTTGGTCCAAAACAATTTTGGTCACAAAAATAATGGGGTCTGAAAAATTGTTTTCTTGGTACAAAAGATTTTTGTGATAAAAAAAGTGTCCCGAATAATATCTTTTTGTCGGAATATAGAAACATCGGAATATAGAGACGTCGGAACATAGAGACGGTGGAACATAGAGATGTAACCGTAAGTTTACCATATATTTTCTGCACAAAACAGTCTGCCACAACCAATGAAACAAGATCAGAAAATGTTGTGCCTTCCAACCTGGCCTTCCCTTTCTGCTACTGGGACTTTTCAGATGTCAGTAAATTTTGACCATATAATATACCACTTGTACAAGGTATTCCCCACCCACCCCCCCACGCAATCCCCTCCCCTCTACCACAACAAGTTAAAATTTGCTATTATGGCAGATTCTTCATACCGAGCAAAAAAGTACAGTGAAAAGTTACCATTGTTAAACTATGATTAAAAGTGTATTGAGAATGCATTGACAATGGACACAATATCAAAACAAGTACTTAGACAATCAAAATACCAAAGACAACCCTGGATGACATGAATGTATGTAGGTCAAAGGTTACGTTTCATCCTGTCTTTGTACTTTGTTTTCTTTCCCATTATTCAGTCTGTTTTTCTTTTTTTCTTCTTTTCCCCCCTTTTTTTTTCTTTTTTTTTGGGGTTTAAATTAAAAATATTTACATTCACAACACCATTGTTATTCCTTTAAAATAACTGAGTTCAAGGATTACCTTGGGTGAGATTTCACTTTTTATATTCATGGTTTGTCTGAATCAGATGTTCAAGTGGGTGGAGAAATGTGACAATATTTTTCTGGAACATTCAATTTATTTTCATGGTTATCAATATGGTTTCAATGACACCTATCAAGTAACCGTGCAATATTATTACCTCTGGGATATGACTAAGCTTCAGTGTCAGCCAGGAACTTGGCAGACTGTAGGAGGTGTTAAAGGAGCTTCTTGCCTTCCCCTTGGTACATCATCTCAGGTACTACCATTATACAATCCATTAACTTGTCTAGAGTTACTTGCTATGTCTATGTGATGAATATGGCAAGTGTCTGGACAAAGACATATTAAGAATGGAATAATCAAGTACTCTACTCATTTAACTATTTTTGTTTGGTGAGAATGTTTATTTTACATTGTGTACCAGACTGGTAGTATGAGTACAACAGCATGAGTACAAATACAAGTAGAAGTCCCCCTTGGTATGAGTAACAGCACGAGTACAAGTACCGATAGATGTCCCCCTTGGAATGAGTAACAGCATGAGTACATGTACGGGTAGAAGTCCCCCTTGGTATGAGTATCAGCATGAAAACAAGTACCGGTAGAAGTCCCCCTTGGTGTGAGTACCAGCATGAGTAAACAAGTAGAAGTCCCCTTGGTGTGAGTACCAGCATGAGTACAAGTACCGGTAGAAGTCCCCCTTGGTATGAGTGCCAGCATGAGTACAAATACAAGTAGAACTCCCCTTAGGTATGAGTACCAGCATGAGTGAACAAGTAGAAGTACCAGCATGAGTACAAGTACCGGTAGAAGTCCCCCTTGGTATGAGTGCCAGCATGAGTACAAATACAAGTAGAACTCCCCTTAGGTATGAGTACAGCATGAGTGAACAAGTAGAAGTCCCCTTGGTGTGAGTACCAGCATGAGTACACAAGTATAAGTCCCCCTTGGTATGAGTACCAGCATGACTAAACAAGTAGAAGTCCCCCTTGGTATGAGTACCAGCATGAGTACAAATACAAGTAGAAGTCCTCCTTGGTATGAGTAACAGCATCAGTACATGTACCAGAAGCAGTACAAGTCCATATACATTATTTTGCACTAATAATATACTAGTATTAAAATTTCCCAAGCTCAAGAACAATTCACACACTCAAGTGTTACAACTTCATATGTACATAAAAACATATTATTCATTTACCAGCAACTTCATATGTACATAAAAACATAATATTTTTAGCTATTTTGGCCATATAATTAGAGTACTTCCATTTTCATGCATGTCCATCATTTGCTTTCATTTGCTGCGGTTTATCTCTCAACATACAAATTTTACTCTGAATATTGGAAGCTACACCTGACTTCATTTATTTCTGCAATATTTCTCTCCTGGTTGTATTTAATTTCAATCCAAATAAAGAGACCAAGAGCCTGGCTGTTCTCAGTTCATTTGAGGACATTAGGACTGGTCTGATTGGCCAGAGTCACGTGCAGAACAGGATGAGAAACTGAAGAACCAATTATAAGGCATGTCAGATATATGCAGGCTACTGTTACAGTGTTGTTTTGAGTGACCATGCGATGTATAAGCCTTTATCATTGTTGGAAGTATCAAGTCAGCGATACAGTTTTAATGCTAGAGTTTCCAAACGACTATGAATTGTTTGAACATTTTTGTGATTGGAAAGTTTATGTTACAGTGTCTTGATATCATCTATGGACCCTAATCTTCCTAAGGCACACAAACCACAACTAGAAAGAAACAGAAACATAACACAGACTCAGGCTTCCTCTTCCTTTGACTTTCATCAATCCACCTCCACTCCTCCTCCAACCTCCAAAGTGGTAAGATCCATTTCTATCAGTACATTCGTTATGTGTTGTAATTTAACACATTTATACAATTTCAAATTATGGTTCAGCAAACTGAATTCTGAAGGTAACCTTGGGTATTTGTTCTGATTACGATATAACTTTAAACATCTCTTTTTGAATAACAACCCAAGATAATTTGAAGACCATTCCTAAAAGATTACAGTATCATCCCATCCTTGGGAAGATTGAGGGATTATGCATCTAACAAACTACATTATATATGGTTGCGTTATAGTTTAAGGTCTACTCAATTTCAAAAGAGGATGTACATGTCAATTGGAATACAGTTAATATACAGGTACTAGGTTTGAAGAGAGGTCTTTATTTACAAAGAATGAATGACAAAGTGTAAGGAATAATTAACCAAGGATAAATAGAGTGATGTTCTGTTTGCTAAGGAGATAGTTTAGTGGTGAACTGTCAATTGGTTGTCAGATTCTCCCTTTTATCTTCTCTTCACTGGAGAGTCAACTGGACATGTCCAATCATTGATATAGAGTTTAATTTACAAAGCAATAAACTAACTTTATAAGTTAAGGCTGGACTGGGAATAATTGCATCATCATCATCAAATTTGTATGAAAGAACCTTTTCTTTAATTTGGTCAAAAGCAGGTTTTCATATAAAACCTACCGCCAAATTGATCGCTGTTAATTTAAAAGTAATTACTGAATTTGTTAAATAATTAACATTTCTTTACCCTTCAAACTTCAAAACTTGTGACTTTTCTTGCATCAGTTGTGAAATTTGACTGCATGGCCAACTAATGATCTACATTGTATCAAATATAGAGGAAATATAGAGGAAATATAGAGGAAAAATTGAACATCAGCAGAGCCTTGCAAAAAAAGTCAAGGGCTGCTTTAAAGGAGCATTCCATGTACTGCTATTTACAGCTGCATACGAAATTACTAAACTAATTCCCTTACACATTTTAATACATTCTAGATGGACTCAAATCTGCCATTCTGGTAACGATAAAAGAAATTCCAAGCCCAGACAGACAAACAGCTAATTAATTAACCGTCTTTAATAAAAACAAATCAACCATCAACATACATTTCACCGAACATTAAATTACTGAAATCATTACCAATGGCATTTTAACTGGTTTATTAGATGAATGATGTTGGTTTTGACAATGTCATGAATAATCTGCTAACAATTCAGTGCATGTTCAATTTGTGTAGCACCAGTCATATTCGTCTGTATGGTGATTAATTGATTATCTATTCCAACCATGTAACTAATCAATCAACACTCCTTTCCTGTACAGAAACCAATTGGTAGCTTAATTAGCACCCTGATCATAGGTTCTTGACCTAAAGCTACTAAAAATAGCCATATAGCCAGTTAATTAATTGCATTGACCTCATCATGTACTGCTCATATACATTCCAATTACTGTACCATGCAACTCTCTCTCTCTCTCTGCTGCTACTACTAAAAATAAAAGGTTGGGACTTTATCCTCTGCTAGGAATACAAAAACAGAGTGAGAGGATGGAATTCATCTAGCTCAACCATCCAAGCCAAAAGATTGGTTCACTGATTTGGATAGGACAAAAAAATTCAATTCTGAATCAGAAATCAAGGCTGAAAAATCTCTCTGAGAATGAACCTTCCCATGGGTAATTGAGCTGCATTAATAGCTTAATGGCTTTGAGGAGTTCAGAATTCTCAGAGTAACGCTACAAAAATTACAAAATCAAAGTCAGGACTGCAGTGAGTGAGATGAAATTTTATCAGTTGGTCTAATTTTCTGCTACTTAGGGCACTTCTCCCAGGGGTTGATAACTACGGTAGGATACATAAACAGCATATTTGGCTATAAACAAACCCGAATATGATGCATTGTAATAACAGAAATTTACAAAATATGTGACAAATTGAAGCAATCCCTGTGGAGAAAAACATTTCAATGTCACTGCAATGTTTATATTAGTTGTGCCAGCAAAGGATCCCTTAATTGGGTTTATTCTCTATATTTTCCCTAAAAGCCAGATTTTTGACGTAAAAATGAAAATTGTTGATATATGGTGTTTTTTTACATGAGATCTTATGAAGATATGCAGAAGAACAGACATGTCCTAGGAAAGTCTAACCCTGATTCCTATATAAACCATGATAAAATACAGGGTTCAAAAATCTAGGCTTCACATTTGAAAGTTCAGAATTGAAATGTTTCTCTATCACCACTGAAGATTTCAAAATGAAATGCTACTACAGGAAGGAACTCATCTTAATTTTCAGTAATTTGTGTAGTTTTCCATAATTTCTCTCTTTTTGCTTTCCAGCCATGTAGTTTATGTAGATGGCAGAGTGCATGATATGTAGAGATGCATGGAGACAGGTTAGAGAGTTGCAAAGTAAACTGTACACGCTGCAGAACTACGATTATTAAACCGTGCCACTCTGACGGTCTGCAGTGATTTGTACTTGATATATAATAATATGACAACGAAACTAACAGTTTGTATACAAGCAGTATCAACAAAACTCATTAGCTGAGGAGCACAGAACTTTGTGTGGCATCGCTTTGATAATTACACCGATTTCCTCCCCAGGGTAGAGAAATGTTTGCGCATGAGTAGATCGACTAAAAAGCGATTGGCCACAACCTCTTCCCTGGATATCCCTTGAGGCTACATATTACAATTGCATAGCAAATATTATTTTATTTTGGAGATAAAGACATATGGTGCTGGGAGAGTCGTTACACGATAATTACCAACATTAGATCTCAATTTCAAAAGTACCTACTGCTGGTTACTGCTGAAGACATTGCTCTATAGACAGGGAGGCTCCATATTTGGATGACATATAAATGTCCTCCCCCTTACATCTATTGGAATTGGGAATGTGATGATATTATTTGCTGGGCACATCAGAAATTTGAATTCAATGTAACTAAATAGAATCTTGAACTGTTTGCTGAAGTGGAATTGGGAGCACAGGTTCACTGACTTGATCATAATTCCCTGTATGATATAATGAATTATAGGTTTGTTGTGTGTGAAAGTCAAGGAGGTTTGCTCCTAAATATGCTAGCAAGTCAAATTATGGTCACAGATGTTCAAGTATATTACTTGCACTTTCACTGTTTTCTCATTTGGCTATGATTCACCTACAGGTCTTTATTGAGCCCTCCCTCAATATGCGGAAATTCATTATGTGTCTCATAACCTCAGGGAAGGCAATTCTAAAAAGCCTTGAGAAATTATTTGGTATGGTCTACTTTGGGAGCTATTTATGAAGATGACCCTCACAACACCTTATGCACACCCACCTATAGCATGCTGGATTTTTCCCAAAAAGTTTTTCAACTGATAAAACTAACAGCGAGAATGAAAAGTATATATTATATTAGAATATTAAAAATAAGATATTGAAGATTCCATATAAACCTTAAGAAAATTCTCTTGCCCAGACACTTTTCACATAAAATTAATAGTAAGTTCTCAAAATCAACAAAAGTTTGATATTTTCTCATTTTTCAAGCTGCCTTTGGTTTCAAATTTGCTACAATCTGGTGGTACAGTACTCCATTATTCACGGACACAGAATTCACCGGACACAGAAATCACCGGACACAGAAATCACCGGACACAGATATCACATCCTGAATGCATAGTAGGATACTTCAATGGATGCCAAACTCTTACCAGGAAGACATACACCTCAAAGGTATGCAAGTGAACAAAGTGCATTAGATTTGTGGGACGTAAAATATTAATTACTGCAAACAAGGTTGATAATGACACTATAAGTACAGTTGCCACCAGACAGATAACAGAGTTACAGGGAGACATGTGTGAAAATTATATGAACTAGTCAGATCTAACAATAGAATGTTACAACTGAATGCACATTGCAGTTAAATGAAACTGGTAAATTAGGTAAAGAATTGCACTAGACTTTAATCAGAGGTTTCAAATACAGTTGAAAAAAAAAATGACCACTATGAGCAGAAAATATGATATCTGAGATTTCCTGCAAATCATCCACATCTTCTGGCAATGTTCACAGGAATCCTGTTGTACCATTACTTTCATTGCCATTTACATAGTCAATGTACTTTACTATCAGCTATGATGTAACATTTTAAGCTCCCCTGTGCAGCCATTTAATTCACCCAAAGCTCTATTTTGATCCTTATCAGTCTGCTAACCTTAATTGAGGTCAAAAGAATAGAGATTATCCCTTTATAAGAGAGGTGACACCCAGTTAATTACATCATCTTGATTCAACCAAACCCCAGAGCCTTCCAGGGATGAACCTGAGAGACAAGTGAGATACTCTGGATATTTATTTCATCAGACTTCAAGGCACACTGCTGTGCAATCGGATTACATCTTTACTGTTTTGTTATATTCTGGTTCATGAACCAGGGAATCCTATTCCAGCCATATAAATTTCATAGAGTAAGAAACAGAATGCCCTTGAGATATTGCTAGGTGTATTAGCTGGTTACTATAGAGAGACGAGGATGATTTGATTGGGAAAATTTTCACAATTTGGGGAAAGAAATTTATTCCGATTCAAAATTCACTCTCACAGAGCTCCTAAAATATCTAGTGGTCCTAGAGGGCCTTATGGATGACTCCCTGAATGGTTGGTTAAAGCAAAATTTTGCCAAAGTTTTCATTTAAAGAATCACTTTCAGAAACAAGCTTTTGCATACAAATATTAACAGTTTGGGTAAATACTTAAAATTCACCTCAGGCTTAGAGCTGATCAGAGGTAAAATGCCCGTTGCTCAAGGCTGCTTAAGCATTGTACATGATATTCATGTACAGTAAGTTATCTACCCAACATTATTTGTATTGACTACACAGTGTGAAGTGTCATACCTGATAAATAGATATGGGTTTATGAACGGTATAATATTACAAATACCTGTTCATGAGTGGAACCATGTATAACAAGACTATTGTTACAATTGACAGGGGAGGAAGGGGGGGTGGGTGATTAAACTTCCAAAGTGGTTGTTTTCAAAGACGAGAAATGACCCAGGAGAGGGCTAGGGTCTACATGAAAGATGTTCAGGGAAGGGGGTAACGGGGCCAGGGGGAATGGAGGTGAAGGTATAGCTATATACAGCACAGACTAGGTAGATGACAAGCAGCATTATTTGATTGGACGATAAATGAAAAGAACTAGTGAAGTATATGTATGGTAACAGAGGAATTAAGTAAAGACAACATTTATACTACTTGTTTGATTTGAGGCTGATAACTTGATTGAGCAACTGTCAATTCGATAAAGATATTAAAAGATCTGTCACTCTGTTTCTCCCCTATTCGACCTTCCATACTTCTGAAACCTAACCATTTATTTACAAACATCTGATTGAATCATTTGATGAGCAAGTCAGACTTGTTTTGAGTCTCTATTCACACTTGTACTCTACAATAGTTGAATACTCCTTCTCGGGTTTGTTGATTTGCACTCCTATTCGGACCCCAGGGCATTTCCAGTACTAATTAAGGAAACTATAAATGCAAATTAACAGGCTTGTAAGTCTTGTGGGTAGAGCTGTGTACCAAGGCTTTCTCTGGTTGTGCTTGTACTCCAGCTAGTACCTTTACCTGTATTATACAAGTCTGGTATATAACTAACTCATGTTGCAGACTGACTGAAATCTGAAGACAATGATAGTATGGGTATAACAATGTGATTATAGTTATTGCTTATTGATTATTGCTTTAATATATTAAACAAAAGGCCCTAATTGAAAAGAAAAATAAGTGAATGAAATTAAATTAAGCAGATTAAAATATAGCTTGCAAAGACCTACCACAAAAAAACATGTTTCAAAGATATGAACAAACAATCTGAGATGATCTTAGTCTGATCTGAATCCTCGTTTAAGATGTAGATTCATTGTCACAGTTGTTCTTATATCCGAAAACAAAGTAAAACGCAAACTTATAACACAATATAGAGGAATAATCCAATCACAAAATGAAAATTAATTGCTCCATAAAAACACAAAATATAGAACTTTCCGATGAAGAAATAAATTTTCCTGTATTTCCTTGAGGCAATGTATTACTTTAACGAGGCAACGAGCTCTATTATGCCAAGAACTACCACCTTCAGCGAAAAGCGAAGCAGTAAATTCGGCAAATTTTGACTTTGAGTACACTAACGACAGAACTACTTTGCCACTGCTTAGAAGGACTCCTTTATTTGCAGGTTTGTAAACAAACCGGCCACTTCCATTCCACAAGTTACTTCACTTCAGGCATGTGGCCAATTGTTAGCTAACAATGACCTATTGTTATGATAATGAATTTATCACTCCTTGTTGTTGGCCTTTTGTACTCCCCTACCATGAAGGGTGAGGTAATTTTCAACTAATGGATTCAACTGTTTGATTAGGCAGGTGTCTCACACAATAGAGGCCTATCCTGTTTCCTTAATACATGATATTGATTTTACTTCTCTGAGACAGGCTAGATACAACCTCCTATTATGTTAAGACTCCATGTCTTTGGGAGGGATTGGATAAGTGGAGATAATTAAACAATGAAATTACTAGCTATAATAGCAAATAGGATAGCTTTATGGTAATCATGTCTATTCACGATATACCACTGGAGTCAGACTTTAATCTTGTGGTGTGGCCACATGACCATTTACAAGAGATTTCCTAAATAAGATAAGGTTATTGCAATAAAATTAAAGTTGCTACAAGTTGCAGAAAGAACTCAAAATGATATGGGAAGGTCAAAACCATATTGGTACAGCATACTCTAATCCAAACATTTTACCAGCATATTCTAATATAAAAATTTTCAAAAATAGAAATCATTTCTACTAACGAACATCTTAACTTGTCGTTACAAATCCTAAGTTTTGATGGTGATTTCACTGTTTATCTCAAACGTGCATTAATCGTCTATAACACTTCAGGAGGACATGTCTATCGTGCCGTGCCGTCACTGTTTAAACGAATCAACAAAATAAAATTAAACTAAAAATACAAGGTGATTATAAAAGGTACGCAAGACATAGTTGTCAATGAAAGGCGATATTTGATTCATTGTATCTTTTGAAATATGGAATCTGATAATGCAATGTATCACTATGAGTTACTGTAAAATGTCACACCAATAATAACTATGTTGCTTTAACTGCAGATGAAAAACTCATCAGTAGCAAGTCTGTCTTATCAAGTTTAATTCTACAGTTTATAGTTTAACAGCAAATAATATTTTTTAAAATGACCCTAAGAAATATAAATAAATGATCCTTGCTTATAGGACACACACATTTTGAAGCCTTATAATTTCAAAATAAACTAAGTAACACTTGATAAGAGAAGTAGCAGACTTCTTTTCAAGTTTTTAAATGCCTTTAAAACTGATCCCAGTATGAGCCACCTACACAATTTATTTTCCTGTACTAAAAGGCACATTTCTAAATATGATACTCACAATATGCTCATCCTTGATTGGCTTAGATCATGTGTATTATTTTCTCTACACAGTACATAGTCAATCACTCAATAATCGCTAACCAAGATCATGTATGTTTTCTCTTCCCTTTCAAAGGAACTTGTGATACCTCAGTCGATGTAACACGTTATAATCATAGTTTACATAAATGTAAGGGGACTGGGGTGGGGACTGGGGTTGAGAGTGGCCTGATCAAGTTGTTTGGTTTTCCTGCTCAGCTTTATCTTAATTGGGTGAGTTTATCTAAGTACCTATAATTTTGATAATTTAAGAATGTACTGTGAATCAATTTTAACAACGTCTCAAATACCAGAATTAAAGTTAACTTCAGGTTCAGGAGTCGCGCTTATGCATGTACAGGAATGATGGCAGTATACAACAATAACATATTTCCTACCTATAGGTTAAATTTCAACGAAAGAAAAGGATTGAAATATATATATATACGAATTGTTAATTTTAGAAGCTCTGCCAAACATTCAAAACGTTTCTCAAAAATGGACAGCGTCCAAAATGAAAGATACCAATGGAAAATTATGAATAAAGCCCTAACTTCTGCTGTAAGAAAACAAAGCATTTTAAGCCTTTATCATCAACCACGTTCTTGAATCAAAACAAAAAAGACTAAGATGAAGATACAGATATAAATGTTACTGTCTGTACCTTTCTATAACATGACTTTACAAGGGGATCCCCCCACACCCCCCCCCCACACACACACCAAACATACGTCAAACACTTTAAAACTTAAAGTAAGGAATGGAAGGGATCTGCACTTGGCCTTGTTTCATTGGGGGGGGGGGGATAAATCTGACCCCTGGACATGTCTGCATTTGGGAAAGAGTGGTGGATCAACAAAAGAGCATTGAGCAATGGAGGGGAGGGGGGAGGTCATCATGATTATTTACAAATGAATTAGCTGGACATATTGCCATGGACAGTGCACTCTTGTCAGTCTGAGGGGAGGGGGGTATGGGGGGAAGAGGGCAAGCAACCAAAGATCTCAGGTCATGTGATTCCCTGTAGAAACATTAACACTACAATCTTGATACTATAATTGCAGCTGTTCAGAATACAAAGCTGACTTCCTCATGTTCTCAAATATGATGAAGTCTTCTGCACTATACTGTACCATTCGTGTACTATATCTACAGTATTCCACAGCTGGTTTCAACATCTCCCACAGGAACTATAAAATCCACACTCACTCAGAATGAAAATATTAATGGGTAAGAAATCAAATTCTGTCAAGGTTTTCTGTTTCAGTCAGAGTGTCAAAGTTAATACAATTTACCAATCTTCTTTTATTCCAGTGGTGTGGCAAATTTGACTCATTGCACAATTGTGGTGTTAGGTTCCCACCATGTATCAAGGCCATGTTGGAAGCTACTTGAATAGGGTCAACATACTGCAAAGAGTACTTTATGTTTAAAACTTAATTCAGGGTTTTACAGGTTGATTGGTAAAAGTATGAAATGTTCTTCATCACACCGCTACAGTGTGTGTTGGATAATTCAACTCAACTTAATTAAAACTATCATCATATTATTAAATTATATAAACAATTAAAACATTGTAAAAACAGAGCAGCTATGCTTCTATGGAAACACAAGCTTTTAGCAAATATCACATGAGACAAGTATTATATAATAACTACATTAGCTGGATATGCAATAAGCATAGCTGGGCCTAGCTCATTGTATATTATAATACTTCATGTACATTTTGTCTTAATACCTAGCTCAGAAATCACCCAAGAAAGCATACTTGGTTATTGTTAATTAATTGATTACTAATGAACTCTTGATCACAGGTCGATATTGTGTTTTATTGTACGTCCACATACCATACATTTGGTGTCATAATAGTTGGCCTCGTCAGCCCAAACAATTAACTTACTACAATAGACAGAGGTTGTCCAACTGACGCCAATGATTAAAGTCATCCTGTTCGTGGTATGGTAAGTTTGTTAGTCTTCCCAGATACTAACTTTCCAAAACTGTCAATAACTCCGAAGTATTATTTTACCTCTCACAAGACTTCCAAAACTTTTATTGCTATTTCATCCTGACCCTGAGTAGGGTTCTATTTTCTTTCCATCAACCCCCTTGTGAAGAAGGCCAGAATTTACAAAGTTAAAAGAACAATGTTGAGGTTTTTGTTATATTCATAGCAAATAATCAGACAAATGTGACACAACACTAAACCAAAACATATTTACTCATGAATATGAACTACAGGTTTAAGAGAACATTAAATTTGAAAGTTATCACAACCACCAAAAATATAAAAAATTCAAACAAAGAAACCAGTTGATTACTTAAGAAAACCATTGATACATTTTAGAACATTCAAATCTAATAATTTACCTTTAACAAAGTACCAACGCGGGCAACATTTGAAAATGCGCCCTTTAATACCCCTGCAATAACAGTTTACCTGCCTCGGGCATTTTAATAGCCTCTCGCAGTAGATCCCGGAAAATATGAGCTGTGCAAGTGACTTTTCCACGCTCATTTCGTTTGCTAGGCTTGGCGAATTGATCACGTAACACACAGGCTAACATTCCAGACTAATAACCTCCAAAGGTGAAAAAGTGGGCAGTGGCGAAAAATGAACGGCAGTCTTACTAAAGGGCGGATTTTCAAATGATACAGTTACTGTCATACAATAATCATAGCCATTTTTGTGACACAATATTATCATAACAGTATCTGGCTCTTCTGAGAGTGCACCCTCACTAGCATCACACTTCCTTTGGTAAATGCCTTTACAAACATGGATGAACATGCCTTTGTTGTGGAAACTTGTAGAAGGGAATCCATAAACACTTCTCCACATGCCGGATGAGATGAAGAGTTTGCGGAGTATCCTGGTATCTTTTCTGCATAACATAGCATAATTCCTCTATTCTGATGTTCGTCAATATTAAATTATGCTTTTGGGGAAGTTACGGCTCTTTTGTTTCCTTGTTTTGCAATGTAAACTTTACTATATTCCATACATGGTAGTTCCCACTCCGAAGAATCAGAAGTAAACAGATGTAAACAGTTTAATGAAATAGTTTCATTTATACCACCTACTGCTCCCTTCCCCATCCCCAAGACCCACCCCCCCCCTTCTGCAGTATCCATACTATGAAAGTCTTCATATGCAAGACATGAAGGATACCTATATATGCAAATTCATATGCAACTAACATGAAACTTGTAAACATGTAGCTAGAGTTGGGATAAATATTATTAGAATTCAACGGAATTATAAAGTCACATAAAGTTTGTGATGTTCCCATTTCCATGCCACTTTCCCTATGATGATATATTCCAAGGTTAATGCATGTTTTACTAAATTCCTAACATTTTCTATAGTATTATATTGAATTTCCTATTGTATTCAAGTTTTTGTTTTGGCTGAAATTTATTTAACTGCAGTCAAAATCAATACCTAATACTGCATCAAATGAGGGCAGGTAAGCCATAAAATCAAGGACCTTGAACTTTGTCTCTATGCATTTTACATTTACTTACAAGCTCTTTCACATTCACTTAGTGACCACAGTAATGTCTGTAGCCATGAGGAATGTTATCAGCATTGATCAATATTTCTGTCAGTTAGTATTAATCTGACACTAATTGGTCATCCATCATTTTCACCCCCACAGTTCCAATATTATGAACTGTCATATTAGACAGCTAGCAGCTCAGATACACATGTACTCATTGGTAGGCATTACCATACAATGATATGGCACACATATATGATATAGTCACATATACAGTATACAATGATATAGTATACAAATAATGAATGGTTATGAGTGCAATAGTGCAAATATTTCATGAGTTGAAAGATGGAATGTTCCATTCAACGAGGCGCAGCCGAGTTGAATGGAACAAATAACATCTTTCAACGAATGAAATATTTGCACTATTGCACGAATGGAAACCATTCATTATTTGTTTTATACAGTACAACACCTTCAAATTTGGATATAATTGGATGTAAAATGCACTCATGCAACAGATTATTTTGACTAGACAGGTTTCTCTGCTCTCTTACCATTGTAAAAAGTGCTATCAAAAAAGTATAACGCATGGTTCTATTTCATAGCGTGCAATAGAGCGGATTTTGCATGCAATCGACGAGCAATTGACCAATCAAATGGCCGGAATAAAATTAGGTGTTGTATAATAACATATATACAATGAACTAGTCACATACATACAAATATATAGTCACATATATACAATGATATAGTAACATATACGATGATATATTCACACATATTCAAAGATATAATCACACAATGATATAGTCACACATACACAATAATATAGTCACATAAATACAATGATATAGTCACATAAATACAATGATATATACACAATGATATAGTCACATAAATACAATGATATATACACAATGATATAGTCACATTTTCTACATCTTATTTTATTGATTTTATAGTTTCTACAAGGTATAACTTTCTGTTCATGTAATATGAACAGCACTGTACTGTATATGATATACTACAAAGGCTGTTCTGGGATAATTGATTTTACAGTTGAAACTGACTGAAGTACTATATATAAGCAGTATTTACAATAATTATGTACTTTAATAGTCTGGTGGTGTGAGTAATATACGGTGCATTTATAGAATTTGATGTGTAATTAATATTTGTGCCATAAATTCCTCATATTATATAGTACCCACACTCCAAATCTGAATGAAATTAGCACTGAAGATTGCAGATCCTTCAGTTTTAATGTGCAGTGGTTATCATCCACTGGGTTGTAGAGTAGTGACATTACTTATGAATATTAATGACCATTAAGTTTATGACCCTTCCTTCTTAAAGGAAATTATACAAAGTGGATGCAAACAGGGAGATCGCTAAATGTACCAAAATTCAAAGAAAAGACTGCCTAAGTTGTCAATCTGTGTTACTATGACCACATGGTAAGCAACAAATACTACTAAAAAGTTATGTACCATATAAATTATTGTGCTCAAACATGTAAAGCCATACTAATTTCACCTCTTTTATCTGATTATGTCAGAACACTCATGTAAAAATTTATTTCTGAGGAAAAAAATAATTACAGATTCTGTGGTTTTGACACCAAATATCTCACATTAGTTTTAGCTTACTCTTCAAGAAAGTTTGTTAAATCAGATTAATGTGTATGCAATTCTTCTCAAGTTCTCATATTATCTGCCTATATCACCAACGGCTAATTAGTTTGATTTGTGTATGCATGGGTAATTCCCTTTTGATGCAACACAATTCATCTTGTCAAAGAATTTGGGTTACTCAATGAAAACAAAAACTTTCCATATGGAGGGCAGTATACAAGAATCAAGAGACAAAATTTTGGCTTTTGCATACAAACATTAAAAGTTAAAAAGTATTTACAATAGCAAAAACCCCAACCGTCTGTCACTTACATACATGCAAACTGAAGTTGAATATTAATCAAATCGTGTAAGAATTTTGTCTTTGAGCAATAGTGTGAAATCTAGCCAGCTTAAATTTCAGGCGACATGCAGTAGTGACTGTTCATAATTTCATTACAAATACTTACTGGACAAGAAATAGTCCATGCACTCTTTAAACTTTCATTCAGAGAGGGTCTGAAGTAGACCTTTGAACTTATTATGTTATTGTTCTTGAGATGTCGGTGATGGGGAGGGCACACAAGCTCTATCAAAATCAAGATTCTCTGCAATACAGTACAATACATATGGAAACTTTTTGAGAACCTAGAAAACCCAGTTCGTAGAACAGGCCATCAAAGACAAGTTATTGAAAATTAATGCTACGTACATTACCTATATGGCCTGTGTACTTGTGTATAGTGTATATACTCACTTTGTGATCTAACAACATTAGGTAGATATAACAAAGAAAAATTACTGATAGAAGGCAATTACTCAATGCCAGTAGGAATTTGTGAAGGATCCTTGGCCCTTATATCATGATGATAACATATATATGCCCTCAACAGCCAACATATCCATTTTACTCATCTTATACTCACATTTATCTTTCCCCACCTCATTTTCTTCCTCCTATTCTCCCACCTCTCATCCTCTTTGGGAACCCCTCTCTCATCCTCTCTGGGAACCCCTCTCTCACCCTCTCTGGGAACCCCTCTCTCACCCTCTCTGGGAACCCCTCTCTCACCCCCTCTGGGAACCCCTCTCTCACCCTCTCTGGGAACCCCTCTGCAGAGCTCACTTTATTTTCTAATGGAAAGGCTGTTCAAGTTTTATCCCTCATCTGTGTTCCCTGCCCCTCCAATTCCCCCCCCCCCTTCTCTAAATATTGGGAAGGGAATGCATATGGCAGCTGTAGCATTTTAGTCTAATATTATCTAAATCAAGTAAATGTAGACGGAAGGTAGAAACAGAGATGATGGATTTGTTTGCCTTTTCTTCCGTTTCTTACTGTCTTGGGTGTAAGACCACGCTGAACACGACTCGTAGATTGGGACAGATTTGGCATCCATTTGGAACCAACTTTCGATCTTGCTGGGGCGTGTCACACTCCCCAATGCCCCTCCAACCTCAACACTAGCGTTGTGTGGTAGTGCAAATTTCACACAACCGGTAGTGTTGCAACAATCCTGGTATCCTAACTACTACCGGGACTTTACTCAACATTTCATCTATGGTTCAAAGCACTTAATTACGAGACTGTCAATGTCATTCATTCAATGGCAAAGCGTAGGCCAACTACATACTCTTACACACATGGTTATCAATAAAAACAGATCCAAAATAACATGTTATATGAGGGCCTTAGTTTGTAATATACTCATTCAAAAAGAAAGCACAAAC
>KN882897.1:32412-50851 GCA_000934455.1 Apostichopus parvimensis
GGACTAGTCAATACCTGGATTGGGATACCGGGATTCACTTGACTACCGGGATCCCGCACAATGCTACCCAACACCTCTCCAACCCCACCCCCACCAATTCCCAACCTCGCATGTACACCCGTTTGATTGGCTTGATTTATAATATAGACACGGTCAAACCTTATTGCTTAAAGCAGCCTCTTACAAACATTCATTTTCTTGTCTTACAACTAATTGTTAACACTATACTGGTTTATACCAAAACTGAACCAAAATATTTGTTTCACAAAAAACACTTTCTGTAGTAACCATCAAAGCCAAGACTAGACGTGACAGCAATCTGTACTCATTATAATCTGTATGAATTGAATAATTTTAATATTTAATATACATGCTGGTTATACTCATCTGATGAAGTACCAGCCAATATATACGTCATTACTGATGCTTAACACTTTTTTTTTTGGTTGTTTCCTTTTTCAAATAATTAATATAGCTGTCATTTCTTGTACTAGGTCCTCTCCTGCAGAAAGGTGAGGGTAAAGATTTAACACTGTGATGTATGTAATGCTGTACACAAAGCAAAATGGAGCAAAAAGAGAGACAAATTATGTCACTGGAAACTAATGAAATATGCACTCATTTGCAGGTGGTTAACAAAAAGATCTCCACATTATTAAAGAGTTTCAACAGACATGTGTCTATATTAAGAAAGTATCTACCATCTAACCACAAACATAAATCTTGAGGAGATTTTTCTTGATTCGTTTTTTGCAAAAACATTGATTCAACAATCTTTTATACTTTTACACAGTAAGTCCATGGGCCTTTTCGATTGAGTTAACTGTATGCAACGGAAATCACACACTAACAGCCCATTGACTTGACCACATGAAATAAGGTTTTTTTTTTTTTTTTGGCTTTAGTCAATTTAAGTTACAGAGTTCGGTTATGACTTGAAAATGTTAATACGGAACACCTTAACAGAAGTAGTCACCTCCATTTTGGAAACGATATTAGTCAACAGTTAGTAGTAACGTATCGCACATAGGCAAATATCACGAAAGGGAAGGGGTCTACTAACCATATCACTTTAACTGAGCTCAACAGAAAGCTGGCAATACACCCCAATTCATACCGAAATAAACAATGGTGTCGTGTGCAAATACTATAAACAATTTGTTCACGGAACTACTAAAACTTACATTGTTTCATCACTTTATGATCTCTCATGAGCAAATTTTGACAATATCTGGAACTCCATAAACCCACACACAGTAAAGTGGGAGGGAATCCCCCTCCCAGTGGTTACATGCCTTTAAATACATTACATACGCAGCACGAGAGTAGCTTGCAAGCTAACCTGGCTGAAGTTCATACTGCAGATGGTGAACAATATAAATCTAAACATAGTCAGTGCTCACATGGTTTGATGACTGGGAATCATGTGACATAATACCACAATGATGAAACAAAGATAGAGGGACATTGTTTGTAATTTATTTTACATGCTCACTATAACAAGAAAGAGCTGAATTTACATTGTAATAGTTAACCTGAGATGAGATTCATTTGATATTTTAACCTTTCACCACCCAAAAGAATAGGGTTCTTGTACTCACTATAGGGAAGCCACATGCAAAATATGAGAGACACAAAAGTTTCCAGCCTGGAGATATCATGTTTACAAGGATTTAAGTTCTGTCCCTGGTAACCTTAAATGAACTTTAACCTACACCAACTTGTGTAAAGCTTTACACTACATTATGCTATCCTACCATGTATACATGAGCTCCTTTGATGTTCAGGTTCTGGACCGTTTTTTTTAGATTGTCACATATTGCCCTCTGCTGACCCAAATGACATTTTACCTCCACCCAAAACAATAGGGCTCTTGTACTACTCATAAGGATGCCACATGCCAAATATGAGAACTGCAGAGGATACCTACCTTGAGATATCGTGTTTATGATCTAGGGGTCACATACACACACACGCACGCACCCATGTTTGTATTTCATTCCAACCGAGGACCCCATTGTATTTTCCATTGTTCAAATCCACATACCCTAACCTTAACAATACCCCATACAATAGAATTCTTCCGAGGACGTGGTGATTCTTTAGAAATCACAACCGAGGACCTGAAATTCTTTTGTTCAAGTCCTCGGTCAGATAGAAAAACAAACGCACACATACACACACACACATGCCAACTTGACTGCATAGGTTACTTGCCTGACTATGGCAAGCAAACCAAAAACCATTCTTTAGACCATCAAGATCCAATGCACTTTAAAGTGTGCATCATAGCATGCAGGATTAACTGTTCATAAATAGCAAGTGATCATAGTTTCGATTACATCCCACACACTATTAGATGCAGATGGGGCAGTCTAGTCATTTGCGAACATTAATGCTCAATTTCATGATCGTTTTTCCCAAAAATTGTGTGGATTAAAGTAGCAGAGTGTATTTGTAGCACAATTCTTCTCTTTCTTTAAACAGACAAAACAGGTTGCACAAGACTGTCACAAAATGTCACTCCATAAATGTTTGTCTTTTGAGTAAATGTGTGTTGACTCTAATACTAGTGTTGCCATCACAACCGACTTGACTTTACCAGCTTGTCTTCACTTTGAAGCTAAAAGTTCAACATCAGTAGAAATTATTCATGATCAGTATATTGTAAACACTGTCCTGGTATATCAACAAAGGTTCATCAGATAGCATGGTGGAGCCTAAACAACTTTATACAAGTAGACACTTAAAGTAACGGTCTCCCCCTACCGATAACTAAACAACTCAGATGATTCTGTTACTTGAGGTTACCTACAGGTTTAGGTTGCTTAGAGGAACAAATTGCAATGAGTAAAATATTGAAAAACCTCCATCAAATTCTTAAGGCAGGAATCAGGCCACAGACTCAACTTCAAGAATTCCTCTATCAAATAGGATTATGTTTTGCATATATACAGTATCAATGACAGAAATATTGCCAAACAAAGGATAATTATATTAAATTAACTTCAGTCGACTCAATACATTATGGTATATGATATGCTACTGTTATTGTTTCGTTGGATTGGTGTGCATCAACAATCAAAACATAGATTTGGTTTCGTACATACATTTACCCTTCCCCCAACCCTATATTTCCCCCTTCAAAAAAAATTGGGGGAATAATCTCAAAAGTAAACTGAACGATAACAATCATTTTTACCTCAGATTTTACACATTAAAGAAAGTCTGCTAAAGGAACTGCTAAACATAAAATACGCCAAATCCTGCTTCATAAAGGCCTTCGGTATTGAACACAATTTTAATTTGCTAACCATTACTTACATTAATTGAGAACACTGCAGTATCAAAATGTTATTACACTTCATAAAGCATGAGTGACCACTTTTTTTACTGCATTAGAGGATGTGTCTTGAGATATTGCACTTTAAAATATTTGTTTAAAGTTTAAGCATGAATGATCATATTAAACTTTTATCATATTTTTGAGAATAACTGCATGGTGACATTTAAAGTATAACCGGGCAGCTGCTATTAGCAGCTTGTAGAAGTAATTCCTGAAGAGTTAATACGGATAATGAGTAGCTTTAATGAGGTACAGCAGTCAATCAAGGTACCTGTGCAGGACGGAGGATGTTGGAAACGGACAGTTGAGAGGAAACAAATCTTTTGAATGTCAGTTCTCTTCCTCGACTATATATAATCACATTTCCTCTGTACCTTGACTCACTGCAGTTTAACTGCCTCAATTAGACAGTTAAGAAGACTATTTGATGATAATTTGTTCCCAACATATTTTAATCTAAAGGAGCAGTTTGTAAGTCCTTTTATCACTCAGTTTGCTATTTCTTATGAGGTTTGATCTTAAAAAGTTATCCCTTCAAGGCTGAATCATTGGTGGTCTGATGATCAGTAAAATAACTCTGTATTAACAAGCAGATTTCCCACTAACGGTACGGTAATCTGGACTTATGAATCATGTAATATCCCCACCCTTCACAGTATGAAGCATACTTCACTCTCCATCCTCTAGAACATGGTGTGAATTTAAGAGTCTGATGTTTGATTTTCAGTCCAATTGGAAACTTGACACAATAACATATACTTTGGATTCACTATTGAAACTGATCGAAGCAAACTGATTATTCATCAACAATTAAATTGTGTGCGCATACATTACCTACGAGAAGCTGAGACATGCTGACAGTTAGCCTAAAGAAAGCCAAAACAATTTGAAATAGTGATTGAGAATTATGGTGGGATCCCTGTACATTGTAGCCACATATTGTTAAGTTTGGACCTAAATTCAGAGCATACTACTCAGGCGCCCTTTGCTGTTAGGCTATGTAATTGCACAGCCTAACACTGAGTGAGCCCATATACCATGCTAATAATGCACAATAGTTAGAGCAGATGTCACAAAGGAGACCAACGATTTTGGTGACTGTCTGACAGAGATTAAACCCATCATCCAACATAATTTCTTTTATTAAGAGAATGAAACTGGAAATCTAATATTATTGGAAGATTAGACCTAAACATGACTAGGTCTCTGCAAAATACCTTGAACAGATGTCCAATATTTTGAGATAAACCACTATGATAACCTCAATAATTCAATTTTGCTAGGTACAGCCTGTGGTGAACAGTGTAGAACTTGGCAGTTCCTTTAAGCTCTGAACAACACACCTTTCCAAGTGAAAGGGTGTTACATTACAGTATTTCTGACAAGTTTGTACCCAATTGGTCTCCATCACAAACAAAATTTGACTCATCATTTTATTTCCATTTTTTTCTCTCTTGTTGCCACTCTCTTGTCAAGGTTTGACATGTCATACATAGTCATACTGATGCAAGAACAACCAGCTTTTAATAAGTGTGATTTATTGGGGGGGGGGGGGAATGGAAGGGGGATTTGGTAACCTATATATGTACTGTAAATTGATAGGCAGAATAAACAATAAACAGATCAAGTGGACCCTAACATGCAAAAATGTCTCTCCTTTTTGGCCTTAAATTGCAAACACTGTGAAATTTGGAAGGACACAGTGACTGTTCTGTTTACTGTATGCAGGGAGCTGCTACTCTAGTAAGCAGCTCCCTGCTGTATGTTTAAAGGCACAAAGCTTACATGCAATAAGAATATATGTGCATAATTTCAAAACCTAGTAGTGAGGAGTGAAGGAACATGAAATGTAGGTAGTGTGATGTAAACAGACTGAATGAAGCATGAAAGACATAGTATCAACCCTAGCAATGGGAGAAACAGTAATACATTGAGCCAAATAACAACGATGAACACATGTACTGTATTAGTCGGGAGTCAGGGTAGTAGCGATGGCAATTCGTGCCACTGCTAAACAAGGGCCAAATTCTGAGAACTATTTAAACAAACGGAAAAGGACACTTATCCGGCTGTTCAGTATAGTCTCTACGTACAATGCTAGGACAACATCGTTGACACCGAACAATGTCTGGAAGGTTACCAAATATACACTTCTAAGCGCTTTGCTTGGTACAACGTGGTGACGGGTTAATGACCAGTAGTGACCGGTCACTGAGGGCGTTCAGTATTACCAGTTCACTCTAGGCATGGTTACTGCTGAGGTTGTGTGAGGAGACAGGTAAGTGAGGGCACAAATTCAACTTGGAATGTGAAATATTTTAGGTAAATAAAAATTTTAGAAAACTATGATAGGAGCTGTTATATTAAAAGGAAAATGCCTAAAAGACCAATCTTGAAAAGAGTAAATATATATGCTAATTAAGAGAGTAAAGTGGAATCAAATTCATATATCAGTTTGATTGATTATAATCTTGTTTTGATCATTATTCATTGCTTTGAATATGTTTGTAAACTAACAAACAAACTCAGAATCCTGCTTTCATGATAACATCATTAGATTGTTATACCTTTCCACACAAATGCTCCATACATCTTCTCCAACTGTCCTTATTCTGTCGGTACAGAAGGCACTATACAGCTCACAGTACTATGTGTGAAACAAATGAATATTTAGTCTTTTTTCTGTTTAACTATTAATATATATCTCCTAATCTGCTGATACTTTTTCTAAGAAGTTGTTACTTACCATGACTCATGTCAATGTACTATACACTGATATGCTCATAAAGAACAGAGAATGAACAAAGGTGTTTCAGACAGAGAAGAATAAACATCACATTACCCTACTTATTGCTGTTTAGTGTATTTTTACCATCTCGGTTATATACTCGTGCTACAAACACAATAATGGGACACAGTATATGTAACACTTTTGACATTTTCAATGAAATTTAATAAAGTTTAAAACTGTAATAAACCTGACCACGAAGTGTGCCACACGTGCATATTTGAGAACCTAAAGTGGATGAGCGACAAATTAAGGAGCATAAGTACACAATCATAGCTCCCAACTCTTGAGAAGGCAAATGCTGGTCCATGCCACGAATCGCCGTCCTGGGGGAGGGGTATAAGAATTTTTTTGGAATCCTGGTGTTGCCTACATGTAAAATGGTGGCACTTAGAAAGGCTTTTGTCACCCAAAATTTTCTGAGAAATATGCATTTTTTTGTGTGTAACATCAATAAATTGAATAGTAGGTGATAATTCATTCTTTGGCCGTGGCATGAATATGTTTGCTGCTCGCCCCAATGAAAAGAAATATAGGCTAATTTGAGGTTCAAATGATGCTGTAAAGGAGGTTTTATACTCTATCATGCTAAATGCTAAAGAAATGATGGTTGCTAAGTCAAAATTTGATGCAATTTTTTTTATGTAGACTTGACAATTACAATGCAGGTTTTTCGGACGCTTGCGCGGGTCAGCAGGTTTGGGTGTTAGAATGCGGGTCCAACCCGCGAAATGCGGGTCAGTTGGGAGCTCTGCACAATTGATGACAAAATGGTCAAAACGAATGTTTGCATATATAGTGACAGTGAGGGCTTTGGTCTCAGGTTCATTGTAAAACCCCACTCTCTGGATGCCTTATTGTGTGCAAACGTATGATGTCGTCAAAGCCGTGATGTTTTCCAGTTCACCCAAGTTGACTCTGATTAACAGTACACCGAACTAATACCAATAACATTAGAAAAGGCCACTTATCCTAGGACTACGTCTAGTGCCTTACATTAGGAACTCATGCCCCACTGCCTACATAGCATTAGTTCTCTACAATCAAACAAATCCCATTGGGGGGTCTGATTCCTATATATATGTTTCAAATGATTTCATCTTCAATAGTTAAGATAAAGAATCAGTAGATAGGCAATTCTGATCGACAATACAGCCTGGATCAGAATCTAGTATTAAACCAAACCTGTGCCACATTTAAATTTGAAGGGTACAGTATGTTATTTCCTAAATGATGACTATATATTTGATTCACGTCTAGTACAAAACAGCCTGGTCTGTGATAGTTTGTTGCTGATTAATGTGTCCTTCTAACCCCAGAAGGTTTCAGCCTAGGATGTTTATTCACCTTCTGATAAATATACTAACCCCTACTGTACATTGATGAAAGGTTTGGAAGTAAACAAATTCCTTCCTCATGACTCCAAACAAGAGAACAATCATGCTCTCAGCCTATCACAATGAGAAGTGCTTCCAAGGTACTATTTACAGTTGAGTAACTTTTGAGAAGAAGAACAAGCATTCAAGCATTCACCTCGTAAAAGAATACTGAAAGGGGGAGCTAGGTTCAGCCAAAGAAAGGGCCTATTAAGTTTCAAGGTAGGAATGTGAAGAATCTTACTGTACAAAAACCTACAAAATCCCAGTAGTTTTAAATACCATATAATCAAGGAGAGAGAACTCACATCCAAAGTTCTTTTTTGATGGGCAATTGAATATGGTAATCAGGAATGGTGTTTTCACAGCACAGACACAATTTCACCTGCATTTGAGTATGGGTTCCAATTAAAGGACTTCAGTAAATTGTCTCCCTTTAAATTGAGCATGCTTTAAGATTTTCAGAAGTTAGTTTTATAGAGATAATTCTGACCTTGCAAATGATTGCCTTGTACTGTAGGCTGAATTAGACCAAATTATTTCCACATGTATTAAACCAGGCTGAATTAGACAATTAACATGTCTGGTTGAGGTAAATTGATAACCATAATAGCCATCTCAGAGATTCCTACTTAACCTATATTGTGGTTTGTATTGATGACTGCTAATGTTGTCAGTACCGAGGTCAGAATTGCTCTCCCTGCAGCTATGCTAACATTATAAACACAAAAGGTATGAATACAATTCAAAGAACCGCTGTACACACAATAAGTATGCAGCTACTGTAGGCCTGCCTTCACAGTCAAAATGGAATGGTACACAAGATCTCTTCACTGTACAATACCTTTTAAATGTGATTTTCTATTACACATGACAAAACTTTCACCAAATTAAATATTTCTTAGTTATGCAATATTTTCCTACAAATTTCTGACCTGTATAGTGGTAATTAGCAATTGCTGTTTCACATATCTCAGAAACTAATACTCATGTAGACCTGTATGGGGGGTATATCGATAGAGCCTGTACAGATGCTGTTGGTGTTGTGTGTTAGGAGGGGTGGGAGTGGGTGGGGGAACACCAATAATTGTATTCACCATTCCTTTAAAGGGTTTTATGTAACAGCCACAATTTCTTGCTTAAAGGTTTCAACTTTCAAACTTACTTCTCTGGACATTCCGACTATACAAACAGGCATGTTAAATGTGACAATTTGTCTTGATGAGCAAGAGTGCTTTAGAATAGCATTTAAAAATGCTTGGTTACATTTGGGCCTTAAGGCCTTCAATTTGACTAGCATATGTGCCCAGCAATACTGATTGACTCATGAGGAGACGGAGAATATCATGAGGAGACGGAGAAGACTGACGATTGAAATTAAACAGCCACCTTCTCAATTTTCTCAATAAAGATCCAAACAGTTCTAAAAAATCACTCAGTGATCAACTTAGGACAACTAATCGACAATCCTCCTCCCCACCCCCACTCCTCTCTCCCCCCCTTCCATACACAACCCCTTCCCATTCCCTTGTAAGAATTTAAATAGTCGCAAATGTGTGAAGATGAACTTAGTAATTGAAATTAAAACCAATTTGTTTTAATATTGTTCAATTCCCTCCAAATGAAAACGAAAGTTGCACTAGGTGTTTGGACTTGGTTGCAACTTCTCATCATGGTTGATTGAGTCATTTCATATAAACAAATACAGTACAATCAAAGCACGGTAACTTCCGAGGTGGCTGGGCTTTGTTGTGAAATGATGCTAACAATGTTAGGATAGTGATCATTTGTTAATATGAAAAACTGAAGATAAAGTTTTCATGTGAGATGAACAATACATATTAGAATATCATCAAACTTTTAATAATCGATTTGTTGTGGATATTTTTTACAAGGCAAAGATAATACTTTGCACAATGTATCATTCCTTCTGAGTTTTTAAAGGTATTTGCTGTCCATTGCTACGTGATCCCCCCCCCCCGCCCCCCACCCACTTGAATCTGTTACCGAAACTGTTAACGTATAAGGGCGACAGGGTCTTTGTCAAACTAAGATTTTAAATGCGTAAAAGATTGGTCTGATCTCTTTAAGAGCAGTTTTAATGGAGGAACCATCCTGTTAGGGTGCATTCACATTCAGGTAAGATAAAGTGAGGGACTTTTATCAACAACAAACATAGATTGTCAAGCAATAAGCACTGTAAAATAATTGCCTAGACCCAAATATTGTTATTTCGGGAGCTCAGTTGGACACCACAGGGCCGGAATCCCCCTCGGCCCCATTGTATATCTGATGCACTGCATTGTTGTACATAGCCCTCAATCTAACAAAGAGATCTTCTTTGTGGTTAAAATAACTTGGCTGCTCCTACAGATTCCTCAAATGAACGGATACATTTTAAGTTGTCTTAATCATCACATCAATTAGTGTAGCTGCACTCTTTTGAGTTACTAAATTTCCTGTATAATTAGTAGACTACTTTGTCTGATTGAAAGAGTTAAGGAAATATCTTGTAAAACACAACTGACAAACATTTCACAATGTTTGCTGATTTATTCATTTCCTTTTTTTCTCTTAACCACTTTGAAGGTAAGTTGGCAACTCGATGTCTAGCTGAGCAATTCTCTGCGGGACAGGATGTATGGTCTGGTTGTGGGTTGACAGGTAAGTACTTCCAATGGTCTAAATGAGAATATCAAACACAAGGACACTAGAACTGTTTCTTCTCTTATAAGTTTATTTGTAACTCTGTACTCTTTGCTGTTCCATCTACCTGGCATACCATCAATTTCAACATGAATATTTTTCAGTTAATGCAATCATAAAATATATATTAAATTGCGAGGCCTTCTTGACAGAACTTTGCATAGTGTTAAACAATCTTAGTTCGAATGTTCAGTGTTGAATACACTCTCCCTACATAATTCAAATTCCATACATGCAACAATATATAACCAGGCTATATTTTTATTTCCCAATTTTCCAGGAAAATCTTGAGTGCATGTTTATTTTTTGAAGAGCTTTGGATAAAAATAGCTCCAAGGTATTAAAAACACGCTAATTTAGTCCACTCATTTAGCCGAGCATAAGTCTCTGTGCCTAATCCATGTATCCTGAAAAACAACGACCTATACATGCACAGACAAATTGTTATGTAAGTAGTCAGGTAGATATTTCAAAACATCCATAAGCTCAGTATACCAGGCTAATAAAAATGATGATGAACTTTGTGGTGATTTAACATACAGTAGTAGGCTTAATTGGGCCTGGACCTAAAGATTAGGCAAGTTAGGTGTGATCATTGAACTATCAGTCATGACAAGATGCTTAAGTTAATTATTCTGAAACTTTGCAGTGACTTAGCCATTTAAGCATTCCTAATGGGCCCAACAACAATAAATATACTACTGCGCCTAGCCTAGTTTCGGCCAATTACGCGACTCCATTCTCCATGTCGCAAACATGACGCAACACACTTTAGGCCTACACAATCACTAAAGACAAACCCTTGAGGCGTATGTCAAGCCTATACTGTACTTTTATCCGTATTCCCTAACCGACGAATTTTGAAGTTTTGTAGAAGCACGTTGCTACCTCCGACAACTAACGTTACATTTACAGGTTCACCTGTAATGTCAAAATTTTATGACGCAGAAATGTATCACTCATTTCTTTCAGAAAAATAAGGTCAGAAGGGAAAGTACAATTAAAGGTAACGATATTGCATGACTTCTATTTGGACCTAAGTTTCAAATTTAACTAAAGCTCTAACAAGGTCTTACCGTATTTTTTACACCACTTTCATCTTCGCTGGAGGAATCTGAGTAATCCTGTGCGGATGACTCCCCGAAACTACCTAGTCTGTTGTCCCACCTGGAATTTAGATCATCGGCGAAACGAACAATTCTCCCACTTCGAGTCCTATTCATTTTGTCTTCCTTTGCAAAACATTATATCCAGTAATTATCCGATCATTTCAGGTCCGAACAACTGAACTTGATCATCTGACTAAAATGTTCCAGATGAAAATGCAACCAAGCCACGCAAAATGAGTTACCATAACCTAGGTGTGTGTTTCAGCTAGCCTCAGGTGGCAGCTCGAGCCCGAGTGTTCCCCTAGCTCAGGAAAAGTGCCAAACAGCATCAGGAGAACATCTTTTTTGATATGTTTATCAAACATAATCTGGTTGCTTTTTTTGTGGGGCATGGATGTCAGAGTACAAAATTTAGTGGCAATTGAGGCAATTTTAGACCACTTTAGGCCTCCCAGGAGTACGAAAGAGTACGAAAATTGTTTACTGCTGAGTAAAGAGGTTTGTTTACAAGAGACGAAAACTTCAGGCTCTCACAGCCGAAAAATCTTCACGGTCATGATGCGAAACTTGATGGTGACATGAATCGCCCATCTTGTCAGCTATCCAATGATGATGGATAGGGTTTAGCTTAGGTTTAACTTCTACAAGGACTTATAGACCACATTACTTTGAAGATTTAGTGTGTAAGTCAATGGGGCAATTACATGGAGGATACTACCATCAGACCAAAGCTCAACACGACATCCAATATGGTGTGACTGTTATTGGGTTATACCGCTGAAATGCGGCATCGTGCCCTACTTTATCAGAACATCTCTCGAAATATTGCATTTCATTCGAACAAGAATATGGTTGCAGTAATAATAGCTTCCTGACAGCTTCGTCCAAATATATACTGCTCAAGAAGTGTGAACTCATTTTGTTCAAAAATATTTTGATATTTTGTGAATGGTAATTAGTGGGTACAAAATGTACGCGATGTGAATTTAATCAAGCATATAAGCCTCGAGAGGTTATTACTGTAGGGGAAACTAAAGTGAAAAGAATATCTAGATATTCAACCAAATAAGCAACCGTGCAGCTTTCTGAAGTAGATTCCGGGTTGGGCAGATGTATGAATGCGGAGCTGGATAGAAGAAAAAGTGACGGTAATTATAGATGCGACGACCACTTTGAAAAGGGCCCACCGACTGCGGGAAAACAGAAGGAATTAATTCAGGTATTCAAGAAGTACGCTTATGATACAAGGTTTCATAAAAACAGGTTCAGATTTATTACAGGCATTGTCGTGGCTGGGCCCTAATGTAATAATAAAAATTTCCCCAAAAATTGAACAATGTAGCTCGCGTGCGTCTGAGAGTCTCATCAGAACAATGTTTCTCTCTCATGCCCAAGTAAAACATAACACATGGATCATACTAACACCCCGCCCCCCCCCCCTCCCCACACCCAGCATCATGCACGCACAGATGTTACCAACCCTCTTTCCTCTCCCCCGTAATGCACACTTGTAGACAATATGAGTTCTGCGTTGCTATGCATATATGCTAGATCTATTACTGAGGAAATAACGTACATGGTGAAATTGCGGCGTCCCTTGATAAGTTTTGAGTTGACCCTAACTTATAAATTCTAGACTAAATTAACATGTTGATATAATAGGATATTTTGCCCTCTCTCCACGTTAGTGGATAACTTTAGACATAACATTTATTATTGATATGTTATAGAACATTAAAAACACTTCAGTCAGTGAAGGGTTATATATTTGTAACACTCTACTTTTGGGGGTGAAATTTACCCTCTAACAGCATAGTTTCATCAATTAAAGTGATTGGACTATTGAGTCTAATACACAGATTATTAGGTCAGTTCCTCAAATGCGACACAAAATTCAGTAGGAAAAAAATGAAACTCCCATGGCCCCATATGACAATTAACAATGTATTAAAAATTTGTCAAGAGCAACTGGTGTTGAATGTCATGAAAGGAAGCTCTATGAAGTTCATCAATTCAAAGAACATGTATTGGTTAAGTTGTAGAATTTATGAAAACAAATAAACAATGAATGAACACATTTAGGTCTGCTCTGAGGATCCGACGTCATCATCAATTTAACATTACGGTAGCATTCATAAGATTAAGCATATTCTAAAGGTGAATATTTGAAAACCGGAAAGCTATCGGAATGTTACTATAGCATTAAATTTTCCTTTTGTCCTTGTAGTATACTACAGATTACGACTAAATTTCTGCCTAAAATCACCTTTTAAGAAGTAGCATCCGAATATCGCACTGGACTGAATATATAACTCAATAATGATTAAGGTCATGACGACCATTGGATGACACCAGATCATATTTACATTAATTTAATTTTCTACTTTTTCAAAACGTTCTCATTTCTGTATATACACTAAGACCGTGTTAATTAGAGACATAACCTCGACCGACATACGCTGTGTCTTCAGAGGATTGACTCAGTTTTACGTTTCGATACCACTGAGAGTAAAGATCGATATAGTACTTTAGTTCCCATCAACCAAAATATGAATTGAAAGCGTCAGTTATAACTTGACCAATTTGGTATCGATATACAGCTTGACGTTCTAATATGGCTTACTTAAGATTTTTACGCGGTTTCTCTCTTGAAGTATAACGAGAAAGCTGGGATAAATCTCTGTGACAGGTTTAGCTGGAATAAGGCTACTGGAAATCATTTGCATTCTGGTGTCCATACACAGGGATGGTGTCACGAGGGAGCTACAGCCCCTGAGACCCGAGTTCAATTAAGGGTCCTCGGAGAATTTGGAAGAGGCTCGGAAAATATCTGGTTCATAATAAGCATATAAATACAAATGGAGAGTTCCAATAGTAGTTCGTGAAATAACTGTCCCCGAGGCACGAACTTGCTCTTGACGCATTTGTCCACATAATGACCAGAAAAGCCTGAAATAGCCTGAAGCAAATGAGACCAGTAACATTTCCATCGTTTGCATCACTGTACGATCTGATAATGATTTCACCTATACACCGCCACCCCAGCAACGCGCTTGATGATGTCAGCCCGAATAGTTTCATTCATCAATGAGAACGAAAGTTACACCTCTCATACCGTGGTACCGTGGTACCAAAAATCAGCTGTGTCTTTGATTCAATGAGTATAGAAAATTAGCACATTAGCGATACTCAATTACCGAGTTACCTTTCACTAAATACAATTAATGAATGACTACTAAACGTGAGAAAACGCCAGAAAGTAGCAAAATGCACATTTGGTGGGGAGGCACTCGTATCCTTTGGAACGCGACTACACCCAGTCCATCGTCCCCCTCCCCCCACACCCCTACTCGTGCTCTATTATTAGGAAACATCCAATGAGCATGCATCATATCCCTAAGTTTGCCTGCATGACCAGTGGCGGTACCAGATTTTTCAGAGTAGGGGGACAAATGGAGGCGAGCAATCTGTTGGGAAGCAAATCCCCTGTATATAATGCACATCACGGCTAGTTTTGGGGGCTATGGGTATACTCACCCCCCCCCCCCCTACGCATACATATATTTTACTTTGCATGAGATTCAAAAATGTGATAACTTTAACGGCATATAACCATTGCATTCTTTCTCTGGAATGTATCTCAAGGCCCTGGTGCATGCATATGGGCGTCCAGGGGTTAGGCCTTCGTAAGCTCATGCGTTTTCATATATTTCTTGTTCCCTCGTAGCGAGTTTAAAGCACAAAATACACGTCAGATAAAGAGAAAGTATAACACTGGCGGTGTAGACTTTGTCAAAAATGTTATGTGAATTCAGATTCCTTCACGTATTTCCCACACTGTGAACTTGTCGCTGTTCTTTAACGTACCGCTTACTCCCTCTGTTAGTGACACTCCGCAAAACAGCGTCGGACGGCAACTGAGGAGTGGGAACAGCCAGTGGGGAGTAACTTACGCAGAATATTACTGTAAATTCGGGATAGGACATTGGAGGGACAGACAGAATTCGCCTTAAGAGACATTTTAAACTCTACAATGCTAGTAATTTTAACTTAATGACAGAAATACATTTCAGAGAGGAATTCAATTTCATAGGAATGTATTTGTAAGTCCTGAGGGTGGGCCAGGTGGCTAGGCCCCCGGAAGGTGTAGCATTTATGTATGTTAGCCTAATATTATCCAAATTTGGGAAATGAGGACGTAAGGGAGAGTATTTAAGTTTCGTTTTACCTCAGCTGACTGGGTAGGGGCTGGGCAAGTCATCAAGTTTATAAGCTGACTATATCAAATAAAACCAAGAAAATCATTTTTGACAAGTAAATCGATATGTCAGCATCAATGAACAGCCGAAACAATCGAAAACTGTTGTGCAACTCAAAAAGGAAGTAGATTGGTTAAAACCGAGCGTGTCTATAGTTGAAAGAGAAAATGCTGATAACAACGTACGACTCCGAACTTGGTGAAAGTCTGATCAAAGTTGTTATACATTGAAACTGATAGCGATTAATTTGAAGTACATGGCTCAATATAAAATCAAAGCTACCTCATTTGAATAACTGCCTAGATTGCATTAACAACGATTCATTTTGAAATGAAAGCTATCTCATCTGAATAACTGTATAGTTTGCAGTAACAACGATGCGGTTAAAAATGATGCACGGATGTGATGTGAAATAAAAAATAGAGTGCGCAATTTGAAGCCATGACGGTTCATCTTGAATTGAAAAAAACAGCCTTATTTAACCGGCGGTAACTACGCGATAACAACCCGATCTGAAGAAGAGAAAGCGGCATAATTTCAAGTTACAACGAAGCCTAAGTTTGAGTTTATAAATCGTAAGATGAATATCTATCTAATTTGAATTTTAAGAGATGTTTTGTAAAGCAAAAACTATGTAAAAGTAATAACGGATCAATCGGACCTGGTAACGACGTAGTTTGAAACGATGGTACGATTGCAGTTAGCAGCAACACACTGACCACGCAACCGCCAAATTTGGATTAGTGTAACTACTATAAAGAATAGGGGGCGCTCTTCATTTTCTCTGATCAACTTCACGAAACATTCAACCAACGGTGATCGAGTGTTTGTTAACATACATAGCTCTAGCATATGTGCAGGGTATTTACTGGACACCTTACCTCCGGTTCCACCACCTCCCATTCTCATCAATATTTACACCTGAATTCGGTGACTGATCAAACTAGAAATTACACGCACACATACTATCTGTGATCCATTGAGGCCATTGATAGTAACAACTCATGAAAGGATAATCTCCATCTGACAGGATAAGTCTGCAGTCTGGCCCATTATTGATGAAGAATGATAATCGATAATCGCCTATGCAGGTCGCTCACTGACCTTTAACCTGATCACGTGTATTACATATTTCCTTTGCGAGAAACGCGAGATACCATTTACACGTAATATAGTCATGATCATATAGGGTTAGTCAGAGAGAAAGAGCCATGGAGAGAGAGAGAGTGGCGGGGGGGGGGGGGGAGCGGAGGGGTAAGGTAATCTTCATGGTTTTTACTGCAGGAGTATACATCTGCCCATCATGAAATGCGTATGGGGTCCAAGGTCTGGAAAAATAACTCAATACCAGCACAGTGTTACCCCAACTTGTAGAACACTGTGAAGATTCTTATTAGCAACGGTATGCAATTTGATGAAATAAATTAATTAGCCACCTTTAGCCTAAATATTTTAAACTGTAAAGGAGACACAACCACTATCATTGTTCTACGTGAAGAGAGATAAGTGTCATGGACAGCCTCCCTATAAACAGCTTGAACCAATCGTATTCCATTGAGGATATATTACGGTACATATTTAATCTTCCTTATACACGCAAGGCTCAGGAAATGCACGTACATCTGTCTTTTTATCTTGTTCTTAATTTATCATGTCTTCTATTATTTGGTCAGTAAGCAGTGATTCAGATCGTTAACCTGTTGTTTTAACTACAAAGAAAAAGAGAGCTAGTCCAAATATTGCCAATGCTGCCCTATGTGATCAACTCAGCAACTTATTTCACTATCTTTATCTCTTAAAAATAAGGGACCTCATTTATGTCAATATTGCGTGTTTAGCATACAAGCTTCAAATATTAACTTATCATATGCATTCAGAGTTTTTGGCAATAATGACATTACAGAATTATGCTACTAGAAATCTGAATTATATTACATGACAGTACCATTGCCGTTAAGGGTTGTCATGTCACAGATTATTTGAGTTGGCAACCCTACATACAAAACTTATGTTTCTTTAAACTTACCAAAACTGTGCTATAAATGTCGGCAAATCTCTCCCTAATAGTATACAAATTTATCCATTTCTCGTCTTACCATCTCATTGTATGCATTCCTTTGTATGTTAAGTATATATGTCTACAGATGTACAAAAGGTTTGTTTTGTTTCTTGTTCTTTTTCTTGCTTCCTTGTTCTTTCTTTCATTCCTGCGTGTTCTTTTTTGTTCAGCCATGAGGCTTCCTAGAATAGATTACTTCATTTCACACTTATGATGTATAGTTAACTGAGTCAATTTATGTCCATAACAACGTGTCCATAACGACATAATGGTAGCCCTAGATAAGAAACTGGACGTGTTATTGCTACTTTTGGACTTGAGCGCCGCTTTCGAAACCATTGATCACAATATCCTGCTACATCGTCTTGAGTTCACCTTTGGTTTCACTGGTACCGTCTTGGAATGGTTCAGTTCGTACCTAATAGACAGGAAGCAGTACGTTGCAGTTGCGTCCAACAAATCAGACGAGACCACACCCATTTGCGGCGTCCCGCAAGGAACAACGCTTGGACCAATACTCTTCATCCTCTACACGGCGCCACTCGAGGAGATTATCATTCGTCACGGATTGAAACCCATGTTATTTGCAGACGACACCCAGCTATACATCGCTTTCAAACGCAAAAGCGACGCTCAATCTAGAATCGAAGCATGTATTTATGAGATAAGAGTCTGGATGAGAGAGAATCTACTGGTACTAAACGACAGCAAGACTGAGATTATTCATTTCACTTCTAAATTTAAAGCCGCTAATAAACTAGAATCGCTTCGTGTAGGATCTTCCGAAGTTTCATCG
>KN882897.1:60127-74097 GCA_000934455.1 Apostichopus parvimensis
CATAATACTCACAGAGAAACACCATCATCACATAGGTTCAAACAGAAGAGACACAGAAAACCTGGACTTTGGACATAATACTCACAGAGAAACACTATCACATAGGTTCAAACAGAAGAGACACACATAACCTGCACTTTGGACATAATACTCACAGAGAAACACCATCACATAGGTTCAAACAGGACACTAGTTTCGTTGTTGTGTTAATGTCATAAATAGTGTTTTATAATCTGGAGACAATTTTCGGTCTTCCAAACAAGCACAAACAATTACAGTAGGCCTGACTCACCACACTATCATAGTAGAGGTATTAAAGAGCCTTGAAAGAGCCTTAGATATCAGCAAATTGTGTTGGGGGAGGGAGTGGGGGGGGGGTGGGAGGAGAGGATGGAGAAGGGGGATGTTGGACACAGTAAAACCTTGCAGACATTGTGTAGAGCATTGTTAGAGTTAGTTGAGTGCAATAAAGATGCAAATGAAAGTATGACTCTAAGTGTACTTCAGGGAATTTACTGTCTTTCCCCCTAGAGAATATGTTCGTTCGATACGGTACCATGCCAAAAAAAGTACCGAGAAAAATAGATGTTCAGCCACTCTCAAAGAAATGTTTTCAAATGTATTGTAACTGTTTGAACCTCTGCCCTTTAAGAACATCAGGACGTTTTCAAATGCTCGTATTTGTCTCTATGAGTGAAAGAATGGTAGGATTACCTTATACTGTTCAACTCTGGACTTCCTTTGTTCATCTCGCCATACAGCATTGTTCATCATTTCCTTTCTTCTTTGTTCCAATTCCGCTTCACTCAATTGGCTAAAGACAAAGAAAAACACTTAATCCATTGTCATTTAAATATCATAGTGAACAGAAAAGAAACAACAACATTGTAGTAAAGTAAGTGAACAAAATTGAAAAAAAAAATGGTTCTGATATTAACTCAGTAAAACTTCCTTATGAAATGATTTCTAGTTTAAAGTTGAGATCTTATCAGATTCTTCTTGCGAGTCTTTTTTCTGAAGAAGATCATGCTAGTATGAAAACAAGTGGCCTTCTAAATGTTATACATTTAAACATTAAGACTATTGATGTAGACAGTACATTTGCTAACCACTCTTCCTCTGATAAAAGTTGAGCAGTGCAAGTCAAGACATTTGGAGTAAATTACTTCCAAACCTACACTAATCTACACACAGAGAGGTAAATAGCTAACATGAGTGATGCATGGAACACTTTGAATGTAATGATAAAGGGGAAGGTCATTGCTCAAATTACCAGCAGAAAATAACCATTTAATAAATTTAATTTGCATTTTGTTTTTCAGTCTTTCATCTTTATTAATAACAAACGTTCTCCTCTTCTGAAGAAAAAAAAAGAAGAAATGATGTCAACTTTTCCCTCTTCAACCACAAGCAATTTACATTTGATTTTGACCGACTCTTTCCACAAGGTATTTCGGTTAATGTTCTTTTCTAAAGAGGTGCAACTTGAGCTTGTAGAATTCAGGTTAAGCCCTGAAATATTGACACATTTATACTTGGGGACCTCTCAGAGAAATCTCTGTGGTTGCCACTATTTGACAGCTCCTTTCCAAGTTAATAACATTTAATTGTTTTTACATTTCAATAAACAACAGAAACCTTTGTGTCCCACAAAGTTCATGTAATGTTCTGCTACCAACCTATGAAGCATATGTCTTGTTTTATCATTTCTGCTGGCAGTTTAGAGGATTATGTTTGCCTGAAATGTTCTTCTAATGATTGAGGGCTTGAAGTACCAAGTTGAGAAATATTCAACCCAAACAGTAGCTTTAAGATTGATGAACAAATCGTGTTCATGTGTTTGTACCTTGCTCTCTTTGTTTCTCTTCTCGCCGGTGACCTGCTTCTTGACCTCTCAGACTGCCTCTGATATCTCTTGACGTTTCCCCTTTCCCTACTCCTGTCCTCTCCTCTATTCCTACTCCTGTCATCTCCTCTGTCCCTACTCCTCTCCTCTCCTCTGACCCGACTCCTGTCCTCTCCTCTCTCTCTTCGTCGCTCACCATCATCATACCTCCTACCGCTCCGGTCTTCATCAAGGTTCCTTCTTTTCCTGTGGTCATCTCGTTGTCTGTCCGTATGTGACTCCTGCCTCTGCCTATCTCTGTCTCTATCTTCACCTTTTCCAGTCCTCTGCAAGGGAGTGTCCTCATTTCTCTCATCATCGCTTCCACCTCGTCTTCTAGAATCTGACTTAGCTTTAGATTTTCCCCCCTAAAGAAGATATAAATATTGGACGAACAATTACAAAGGGCAAGCTTAGCCTTTAGGGAAGAAGCTTGTAGGGTTGTCGCTAAATATATACCATACTTGCTGTGGTATGTTCATACCACTATTGTTACTAAGCCAGGTTTATCACACCCACCGATCCTTATTGACATTATAACAGCTATCCTTTATTAATGCCTAAATGATCCAGTTGAAGTCATGCCATGCTTACTATTTTGCACAACATCTTACATTCTGTCATTCATGATTCACAAAAGTCATGAAAATATCAATGTTCTTGTACGAAACTGTTCAACATTGTTGCATTTGTGTGGTATTGTAATACTTTGGGGTTGTTTTGCAACCTGGATCAATGAATAAACGAGGGCAGCGGTCTGGATCAGAGAATAAACGAGGGCAGCACTTTGGAAGAAAAATAATAATACAGGGTTGCAGTCTGGATCAATAGATAATAGAATACAGCAGTCTGGATCAATGACTAATAGAGGGCAGTAGTCTGGATCAATGACTAATAGAGGGCAGTAGTCTGGATCAATGACTAATAGAGGGCAGTAGTCTGGATCAATGCATAAAAGAGGGCAGCAGTCTCGAGCAATAAAGAACAGAAGGCAGCAGTCTGGATCAATGAATAATTGAGGGCAGCAGTTTAAATCAATGCATAATTAACACAGCAGTCTGAAATCAAACAAATCATCCAGCTTAGTAATATTCTTTCTGTAACTGTAATCATTAGGAAGTAATTAATTATTTAATCAAAATTTCTTTGATTTTCATATTTGATCACCCAAAATTCTTTCAAATCAGCATTAATTTCATGATGGGAATTCAGAGGATTAGGTTTTGCCTGTATTTAGCCTTGAATGCAGGAGGCTCTTAGTAGCAAGTTGCAAAAAATTAAGCCTAAAATGTAGCATTAAGTTTGACAAATAAATCATAGTTATGTAATTGCACATTGCCTTCTTTCTTTTGTTTCTCACTGGTGACATGCTTCTAAATAGAAGCATGTCACCAGTGCTTGTAACTGCTAGGCAATTACTAATGAAGTAATTAAAATTAATTTGATTTGCACAATTTGTCAGCTTGAAACTCTTTCAAATTAGCATTACTTTAATCATATAAAAAAAAAGGAAATTAATAATTTCAATCTTGTTTATTTTTTTTTATTTAAATTGATAACTTTCATATGAAACTTGGCTAGTAAAGCTAATGAATTATGTTTTGATTAGATCATCAAATTTCATTGATAAATGACTAAGAATCAACTCAAAGGAAGTTTGAACTGTGGTGGCTTACTGTAAATAATATTGGGGGACTGGACTACCGTAGGTACACTTACAGAGCACTAAATAATACACACTTGTTAATACTAATCCCTATATAAACCTTTTCTTGGCAGGGTGCCAGCCAGCAGCTACAATACTGTGCATACCATGTTCTAACCAACAACTACATCCCAGTTTTATTTGAGCAACGAACAACAAACTTAAGGAAAGAAACAAAGACAATACTACACATATAATGCCAAGTAATTGTACAAAAACTAACTACACACAAGGGCATGAAACTCACGATCAAACCATATTGTGAATCCTTCAAGGCAGCTTGTACTTCCGATTCTCGACCCTTGAGAGCTTGACTTTTGAGTTTTTCCATCAGTTTAGCATCAAGGTCGTCGTCTGAATCTTCACTACTGTCACTCGATTCGTGTCTGGACTTCTTCTGTCTCTTCTCTCGTTTACTTTTCTTTTCTTTTTTCTTTGATTTCTTTGATTTTGCACCTACCTGAGACTGAAGCTGTAAAAAAAAAAGCACTCTTTCTTGCAGTTTCTTGACAATTTCATATTGCCAAACATTTCAAAGATTACACTACATGTACAGTATTGTTAATTTCCAACAACGTCTACAGCTTCTACGTAGTATAGGCATATGCCGTTCCTGCTTGCCACCCAAATACTCAGATATTTCAATATAAATTGATATAGAATTTAGTTTTTTTATAAGTTTGGTACATTTCAAACAAGGAAAATGATTAGCAACAATTTCATTACTGATACATGCTTGGCATAGATTACTTTGCCTATGTACAATGGCGGAAAATTTGTCATTTTCTATAACCGGTATTTTATGGTAATTACAACCTGTTGGAGGAACTGTTTTATGGAATTGTGACAGAACAATAGACTAGTCAACATGCATGCAGAAAGTCAATCTGTCTTGTAATTTGAGTATTAAGCCAGCTGATTTGATGAATTGAATAGAGCCATCCATTGGTTTGCACAGCAAAGCTTTACGTACACAAGCAGGAAAGAGTAGTAAGTAGTATAAACAGTAGTATTACAAATGGACAATTCACATACTAATGAATGAAATAGTACAGTATGTTGCCAGACAGCTAACAACTTGTTTCTCACTATAGATGACAAATACTAATTTAAGAATAATCAATGTTTTGTGAAAAGTTCCCATACTGAGGGCAACTGATGCTCTATATTAATGATGTACAATAAGCTTGTTATTAATTAATATTATAATAAGAATCACATAACAACCGACATCAGCACCAACATACCTAAAGGATTAGCACAGTAATTACTTTATGAAGGAGAATGAGCTGTTGGAGATGACTACAGGACTATTCTAAACTATTCTGTCAATCAATAAATAAATCCACAGATAAACGGTTACTATTTAATAATTTATTTGATTTTTGTGTTTCCTATGTCTTCTACCTAAATATGTGTATCTACAAGCCAATGCACAGAACACTCTAGTAAGCACACCACTATGGCACCACACAGTACATTAGTGTCGGCCATTGGAAAATAAAAGTTTAACAATGAGAACTGAAAAGTGATTTGTTTTATGACAATAACAATAAATCACATTTCAAAGTGCTCTACAGACAGTTCTATTGTTTAATAGCCAGCAGTATTTTGTGACAAAACAAAACATTAGTCTCACCATATGTTGCAATTGTTTTAGTCGGATTGGATTCTCAAGCAGAGCTTTCCTCTTGTTGGCTTCCTTTTGCCTTTGAAAATGATAACAAACAGAGAGATAATAGTTCAATATGGTCAATCTTTATTTGGGTGCATGGAAGTACCATGAGGTTCCATATGGCACAACCACTTCATGTACAACCCTATGCACAAGATAGTTTGCTCTTTAGATAAAGGCCTAGGTTTCCTTAAGGCAAACTGCAAAAGTTCTAATAAGGTTTGCCAGACAAACAAATATGGACCACGGAGAGAGGATGAAAAATTGTGAAAAGGAGGTTCTCTTTTAATGCAAGAAAAATAATGCAAGAAATGTGTTATGAAGTTACAAATTACTTAAACCAAAAATTATAACAACCTGCTGCTGCTCTGTGATTACTGTACCTTTGACTTGTGGATGTTCACCAACACCACCTCTACAGTACTTTTCATTTTTACAGAAAATAATAATAATACCAAACACAATGCTTACCATATGTGCCATGTTCTTTGAAGGACAAAGAGGGGAAAAAAAATATATATACTCACTTAATTGCAAACAAAGGATCTTCTCTTATCTTGTTAGCCATGTCTACTGTAGCAGAGGAACCCTGTCAAAGAAAACACATCAATGCAGCTTTAAGTGAGCATATCTGGTTCTGTTTCAAACTGTTATTATATATTTTACTTGTTGCTTAAGAAGCAATTCACTTTTTTTTCTCATTTGGAATATTCTTCCAAACAGGTAAAGATCAAATCCAAACTGACTTTAACTTTTTACCTGGATTGACTCTAAGCTCAAACCATGCAGTGTCACAATGTATGTGTTACAGCTTTGCCAGATATACACTTAATTTCTACTGGAAATGGATCACAGTGGGTAGTACAGGATGTCATCAAGGCACCAGGTCTTTCAAGCTTTTCTTCTACTTAAAATGATAATAACGAGTCAGACTCCTCTTTGATAATACACTGGAATTTATGCTTATAATGCTCTCCTTTAATGTTACAAAATTCAAGACTTCATCACAATATCTTATATGTTTTTCTGTTGAGTAAACAAGTTGAACACTATTTAGATTTAAGGAGACACTGTCAACTCAATCAGTGTATACTTTAAAACAAAAGTTTACAATACTTAAAGTTGACATATTTTGCAAGAAAATATTCCACCTAGCAGTGGAGAAAATTTGACTGCACAGTAAATTTCTGAAACAATTAAATTCTGCTATAGGAAATCCCTAAGAGAATCAATAATCCAAGAAGTGTAATAATAACATTCAGTAATTTCACAAGAAAGTTTTGGGAAATCAACAGTGAGAAAGCCAAATATACAAATATAAATCCTATTAATTATTTAAACTAATCAATTATGACATTATTAAAAGATGACTGTAGGCAACCTCTGCTATTAGTCCAGGTTTTATTTAGTTTTATGTTTGTATGAAGTTAAAACAACAGTTTTTGGTTGATTTGATTAGAATTTATGGCACCATTGGTTAAGTTTTAGAATTATGTATGGAATTATTAGCCACCCTATCAGTGATTAGGTTTGACAGAGCCCTTTCTGATATAAAGCATAATTCAAAGAAGGATATCTCAAACCAAATATTCAGACTTCCTGTTCATATTTTTGTGACATATCACACTGTACTTCTGCCTAAAGTCAGTCTTTAACTAATGTTCAAGAATTATACACAGATGATATTCTTCCATCTACAGAGAAGAAGTAACATGTGTTTGAGACTTAATAACATTATCGCTGGCTATTAATATACAATGAGACAAATATGTACAGAAACATTGCTTAGTAGACACTCGGAGTTGGTTGTATTTTTTTTATCCCATAATACATTAATGATAATGTACTATAGCTTCAGCAGCTGCTATCTGTACAATTTACAGTAGTAGTATATTTGGGAAAAGGGGTTTGTTTCTGTTCTTCACTTTCGAAACAACTTTGTTCGTCATGGCTGCACTGCAGTGATGTCGAATGAGGTGCCTTTGCCTGCTGGGGCATACTCTCTCGTCCTTCGGATGGGGACGTTAAATGGCGGTCCCGTGAGCAGGAATGGGAACGAATTCTCACCCCTGCCTCGTTAACCTCTGAACACTTATCGAAAAGAGAAGTCTTGAAATAAGCCGGTGTTCATCCACGATATAACACGGATAGGGTCTCAGATAAGCTACTGTAAGGCTTCCTGATCCTTGGGTCTCTAAACTAAACTAAAATCCTCATATAAAATTAACCATAGTACTACTAAACAATTCAACATCATACAGTACATATAATTATTGAAAGTTGAAAGATTTACACTTTTCATGTTCGTGTCAAATTTGATTGCTCACATGAGAAAACAACAATACATCTCTTTTCTGCATATATGAACCAACCTGTTCTTCAAGTTCCTCTTCTTTCTGTGCATCTAAGATGGCTGAATCTACCTCCTTGCCCAAAAGGTAGTCCTCTGAGTTAACACCTTTATCGTTAGCTTTGTACATCCAATCCATCGTTTCACTGTACTGTTCAAAACAGAAAAAGAAACAAATTATATTCTAATTGTGGATGACTCAATCATGATCCCAAACATTGCTATGGATACTGAAGCTAAATATTACTAAAGTTGGTTGATTCTACTGGTATCCATCGAAACCAAATGTCTAGAGCTAAAGGTCACGTTTTGTTGTAAATGGTGCAGAGATTACAAAGAATACAATCTAGATATATGGACACTGAGTTGAGGTGTTTATTGATCAATTTCGCTCAAACCTTCTCATTTTAGATGAGTATTCCCAAATGACGAGGCAATCTGATAAGAAGGTAGCCATCCCACCCATTCCTGCAAAATGGTTGAATGGTGAATAGAAGGCCATGGTTTTTGCCAAATTTGAGTTTTGAAAAATGTATACCAATACATGATTATGAGCTAGCCTAAGAACTTTCTGCTTCTCACTCTATTCACAGGTTGCATCTTGATGATATTGTTTGGCTTGGGATACTGTTTGATAAGGAATATGTATAATGTAGTTAAATGATCAGCCTCATCTAAGTACACCTGTAGTGAAGAAACACTTAGCTTTATATGGTTGGGTTTTATACAATCAGGTTTGTACCTGCAATAGGAATATGAAGGAATTCACTCACGTTTTTCGGAAAAAGATTGCAGAAAATGCTTAGGCCTATGTCATTGTTCAGCAGCGACAATTACATTCATTTATCCTATATTATTGCAGAAGTGAGGCGGAAAACCCCAAAATGTAACTTTATACAATGTTTTCTTGTTTATTAAATATATAAAATAAGACCGCACAAGTACCGTACCATAGCCTTCGGTTTAATATTGAGAAAGTTTCGCAGAAATGGTACCAATATAAAATATATAGTATATTAGTGAAGTTTTCAAATCAAAATATAGAAAACAACATATGACCGTGTTCATACTAATTTACCAAGTTTACGTCCACAGAAATTAAATGAGGTTGAAGTTGTTTCACAGCAAGTAGGTTTTAGGGTAACTGAAAGATCGAACCAGATTACTTTCTGGGCCGTTTTTTCATCAGATCACGGAAAATGTGTTGAACAATAGTTATGACAGCGAAAAACAACGCGGTAGCACAGAGATGAAACAAATGTCAACATGATGCGTCAAGTGCACTGTAGCTTTGTGCTACTTTGACGCAATATCGTCATGATCAAAAGGGATCAGAAGCGTTTAGGCAGGGACGGACTGGGTCTTAAAACCGGCCCGGGCATTTTCCATCTAGACCGGCCCATTATTCATTGATATGCTACGTACATAGTGATCGCCGTTCTGGGGAAGGGGTCCCTCCCCATTGAAAGTTTTTGAAGTTAAGATGCAAAATGGTGCTATATTTCTCAATTTTGTAGGTTATAATAATCCTTTAAAAATGACATAAAAATAATTTTCCAGAAGCAACACTTAATTAAACTGAGAAAAGATAAAAACGTTAACAAAAATAGACAAAAATATATGTTTTAGACTGGATTTTATTGAGTTTTTCAAGCATTTTGTGACAACATGCTTGAAAAAAATTGAAAAAAACCTATTAGCACGGACGGGTTGCTAATAGCACGTTCTTTTGTTACGAACTAACAGACTAACTAACATGGTGATTTCATGAGCTAATTCCCACAGTTAAAGATATATTTCTACACAGCCCGTCTGTATTCTATTAACTACTGTGAAAATGGGCTGTAATTTTTACCATGCTCCCAGTCCACCTGGCCACCGGCCCACCGATTGCCCAAATGCCCATGTGGCCAGTCAACCACTGCCGTAAGTAATGTTCGACCCCATGTGTAATCCATGCTGAAATTTACTCCGCATTTCCATAGTATATTACTACCATATGGAAATATGGTGCGCAGGAGTTACTGTCTACGCTTTCGTCAGTTGTGTATTAACACGAGGTTATGATACGTCCTATATATATAAACATGTTGACATTAGTACGTATAGGGACTGAGTATATCAGCTGCTGATATACAATTTGGTGTTTTTTTTATCAACTCGGCGAAAGTATCCAAGTCATGACCGGTTCCCTAGGGTGGTACTAAGTACCTGTATCCATGTCTGATTTCGGAAACGAGCAATTTTCTGAGCAGAAGAAGGGACCAGAATGATACAAGCTGTCATTATATCTCAGAGAAAGCAACAAACCAACAACAACCATATTTCCGTTAGTTCACATTTAAGAAATACTTTTTTCCTACTGACATGAATAGTTGAACAGAGAGAGAGAGATGAGAAGGGGAGGGTGTGTATGGGGGGGGGGGGGAGATATCAGAGAACGTCTGCCAACCAGTTCCTAATACCATGGTTACGTACATTAGTTTACCTCTCACTCATTCGTACAATGGGAGAATCCCTGCTAGGGAGAATCCCCTACTATTTAGCCTCTGCCAATCGTAGTTCATGCGATTGAAAGATTTAAAAGAGGTGAGCCACGGTTGTATTATTCACTTTCTTTCGATCTAATGTCGTTAATTTTAAATCCATAGAAAGAATATAGAGTGTTTATTTTCAGTTGGAATTTCATTGGATCAACGTAATCTCTAATCCTCCAATGACTTGAAAGGAAATGCAAAGAATGTTTCTATAGTTCACATGTTCTTTTTAGTTTATTCCTTCCTTTGCTTCAGAGTTACAACAGCTCAAAGAATACTTTGTAACATGATGTTTTTGCAAGATTAAATAAGTTGCATGAATACAAAACAGAGTTCTGGATGCGTTTTGGATTAATTTTCACACCCATACTCTATATGAGAGGCGATGCAAATACCTCTTTTCAAATCAGCAGAAGAAGGAGGAAACTTTATCTTTATTCTGTTCGTCGGAACCTATGCAAATTATATTTCATTGTCATAGAGATCTAATATACAATGTTCATTGTTCAGTAACGTACCGGCAAATGGTATGGGAAGGAGGGGCTGCGGTGAAGGGAGGGTAGCCATGACCATGAAAGGGATGCTATTGCCTCCTATAACTTATGTTTTATATGAGTGATTATAGCTGTTGATGTAGTCGACCATGTCATAGTGTTGACTTGTATTCAACATATAAAAGCTATAAAACATCCAAACCCCGTCCTCGTCACCGTCCCAACCTCATGTATGAGTCTTTCAAAATGCAACAATTGTAAACGACGTGATCAAGTTGGCTGCTAATAGATCAAAATTTGATATTTATAAAGATGATTCTAATATTTTGTATTAAGCTAAATACACACTTCTGTATATGTGTGGAACACAGTCATTTGGGGCGGGGGGGGGGGCTATCTACGAAAATGCTGCAGTTTCAGAGGATCAATAAGCACATCAAGTCACTGCGGACTAAACAAAGTCTTAGAGTTGACGAATTCACAATCCCCGTGTTTCCCAAATCTACTTGCATAAACTCAAAGCCCTATGAATCATGTTTCGGGTTTCGAATAACCGTGCTAATTCCAGCCATTCAGATCCCTTAATAAGATTAGTCACACGAAGTTAACGTGTTTGACTTAATAAGCATTGTCCCTTCCTCATTCCAAACGGTACTCAAATGTGCATAGGTATTGTTTGTTGAAATTTCAGGCTTACTCCAGTTAATGATCGTCTGCATAGAATATAGTTGTAAAAGAACACAACTTACAGCAAGACCTCTCTTGCGAGCATAATCTTAAGCAACCTTTTGTGAATAAGAAGATTTCACGGAATCCGTTTGTCTTTTACTGCTTGCTTCGAAGTCATCGATAGTATCGGGGCATAAGCCTATTGTGACATTTACGTCTTGGAAGGAAACGACATTCTTACTGCTTGCTGCAATGTAAACAAAGACAAGCGTGAGCTTCTTGTTAATAAAAATATTCAGATCCGTTGTTCTAATGAGAGTAAAACAGGATGAATAGAGATTTCGTTGAAGGCAGTGTCGTTCACTGTTACCACTAGATTGTATCCAACCAACAATACTAATTTAAGCTCGTAGAAAGTTAACTCGTCGAATGGCTCAGATGGTAGAGCAGTGGACTGGTAACCTGATGAACTGAGTTCGACTCCATCAATGGTTGGTTATAAGACGTCTAAAATTTCTTTTTCTATTTCAGTAGTCGACGCTGAAGTCTTGATATATTAATTCAACCATATAAATTACTAGCTGATGTGATGGCCGATGCTGTTAAGAGGGTGACGAAAGACTCATTCCTCGTCGGTCGTGTAAATCGTGGCTAGGGTTCAAGACAGGCCTCTGGCGATAATACCTCTGGCTGTGGCATGGTGCTTTTTGTGGCCTAGGATCCCGTACCATGTCTCCCTTGTTGTCGCAAAAGAACCCGGGAGGATGCGCAGAGGGTCGGTCAAATCGACCAGAAGCGTACTAGGTGGCGTGCGTGAATTCTTGCCTTTGGCCAGAGGTGGGGACACTCTCTGCGACCGGCATGCTTGCAGCCACCGTCCACTGAATACGTGGCCCGATGAGGCGCTATTCTCCTAAAAGTGAATCTACGGATGCTTTTAAGAGCCATATAATTATTTTATATTAAAAAAACACCCTGTTTCAAACTAGCGCCATCGAATTCCTTAAAAGCCGTATCTTTTCTTGTCACTCTGAAGGTGGAATGAATTTTATTGTAATGGGTTATTTGTGGAAAGCCAAGCAAAACATTCAAACAGTCATGCGGTTCACAAGGGTTTGCAGGAACTGAATTAAATTCATTGTTTGACATAAATGTGTTGGTAGAGATTTACACTACCTACACCAAAACAAGCATTATATTCGTTGCAATACTAGAGACATACAAGCCGGCAAGACCATGAGATAAAAAGTTCATATACATATAATTCAATCTATATCACTTTTGCAAGAAAACAAAAGTGTCAATATTGTCCCATTCTAAGTCACAGTGTTGTAGCAAATTCTCATACCGGATAGTAGGTAGTTTCGGAAGCAGTGATTCTTAAGAACTTTGTTTGAGATTCACAAAAAATACCCCGTATTGTGTTTTTATAACTTCAGGAACAAAAAATTAACTTTGATATGCCGTGGACCGTTAAAAACCACTGCTCTCAGTCTAGCTAGGGTTGTATTCTTATAACACAATTACTAATTTTTAGTTTGTTTTTGGAATGACCCTTTAAACAGTTAAGGTTCACTAGTTAAAGTGACTGGACCTTCTAGTTTAGTATACACAGCCCATTAGACTAGTTCCTCAGTTGCACTATAAAACTCAATGGGAAAAAATTCAGATTATATGGTCTCAAATGACATGTTTATAATTATTACAAATTTATTCAGGACAAATGGTCTTGAATGCCATCCAAGGGTGCTCTGTTGCTAATATGAAGTTTAACGAACATATTCTGGTTGACCTCAAAACCAACGGATTAACATAAACTATAAGAACTACAATGAGGAGCCGACGTCTCCATCAAGTTAGCCTAAACGAATATTCCAGAAATAAGTATCTTTATCGAAACATATCTTTAAAAATGACCCAAAAGTAATTTTCCAGAAGCAACACTTGATTAAACTGAGGAAAGATATAAACGTAAAAAAATAGACAAAAAATATATGTTTTAGACTGGATTTTATTAGTTTTTCAAGCATTTTGTGACAACATGCTTGAAAAAAATTGAGAAAAACCTAAATACAATCCATTAGCACGGACGGGTTGCTAATATCACGTTCTTTTGTTACGAACTAACATACTAACTAACATGGTGATTTCATGAGCTGATTCCCACAGTTAAAAATATATTTCTACACAGCCCGTCTGTATTCTATTAACTACTGTGAAAATGGGATGTAATTTCTATCAGGCTCCCCAGCCCACCGGCCCACCGGGCAATGCCCAAATGCCCGTGTGGCCAGTCCGCCACTGGGTTGAGGGTATAACCAGGGAGCTGCTAGAGTAGCAGCTCCCTGGTATAACAGTCGTTTAGAATTTGCTTAGAAACAGTCGTTTAGAAACAGTCGTTTTGAATCAGCTGCCTTTGACTTTTTTTAACCAGTAACAGAGATGTACATGATCTAACACGAGGCATGCTAATCATGCCCACTATAATCTCTACAATACCACCATTGGAACTTTAAGCCTACAAAACCGTGCAACAAAAACATGGAATCTTCTAACGAACGATTTAAAGAGTAAAAAGTGAGTCACATCCTTTAAGAAGTGGTTTTGTAAGGAAATAATAACTAGTTACTGACTTAAACTAAATTATACCTGTAT
>KN882897.1:74182-84739 GCA_000934455.1 Apostichopus parvimensis
ATATTTATGTATATGTATTTATACACATATATATACATTTGTTTTCTTTTCTTTTCTTTTCTTTCTTCAGGGAGATTTTTTTTTGTTCTTACACTTGTCAATTTTTGTTATCGTTGCCTCAGTATCTGTGTCACTTGTCATGGACCAGTTGTTCAGGGAAAAGACTGACGAAAAAGATAAAATAAAAGGGACAAATAAACTGAGCTAGCAGGGGCGTAGGCAGACATATGCTGGTGGAAACTAATGTTAACCTATTGCCAAATAATTTACACAAACAGTGATCTGATTAATGTAATGTATATTCTCTGTAACCAATATTAACAACTTCGATAAATCATTTTCCAAATAGCGATAATGTTTTTAAAATAGATATGCTTGTACCACGATTGAGCTCACTTTGGTTTACTATGTCAATGCACGGTCCATGTCCTCTTTCGCCCCCTCCCTGGTAAGTGTAGCCAAGAGTTACCGTGTATCCTTTAATGATTTTTGCAAACGTATATGGGTTGCAATTTCAAAAAAAGAAATGTAATTTGCAAAGAAATACTTTGTGGTATTCAGAAAAGGGTATATTGTCTACAATAACTTGTGACATGTAAATATTCGAAAGAAATGGCAAGTTGCTCCTAAGATGTCTGTCTGTGGATATGACTCCAGACCTCGTATTCATCCCGGTGTTTGGCCAAATGTGTATAAGATGCGAATATATTCGCCCTTTACTGAACTGAAGAGATGGAAGCATTAAGAGACTTAAAACACTTTGAAACGTTTCTATACGGATTCGAACGTGATTACTAAAGAGTTACCAAATAGTCTCCTGCTCGTGACCACACACTGATGCCACCCCCCCCCCCCTTTCGCCACACCCACTGTCCCCAATATAAACATCTGTCATAAAAACTGTCATTCTTAACGCGAATCGCATATAAAAACAGTAACAACAACAAAATAATTATTAAAAAATCCTCTAGTCCCTGCATGGCTTTTTCATCCGGCGGATAGCACTTAAGTGAGTTTTCGAATATCACACAGAACGTCGAGCGGCTTTATAGTCTTCCCCGATTCACTTTCTTCAATTCCCAGCAAGGCACTTTAGTCAGACTTTTTGACGGGTGTCATGGGCGCAGATCAGTCTTGGGTAATGGTGGGGACGCGTGTCTGTTCTCTGACACTATCTAAGCGGAGCGCGACCATGGGTTCGCGCGAAGCGTAAAAGAATTTTTTGGGCAAATACACCTCCCAGATCGCCGGAAATAACACTTCCCAGACCCAATGATGCTCCCAAACCTCCTTAAGTTTGAGATCTAATGGCTTAGAAATTTAGTTTGGGGGAAAAAATGGGCGCAGAAAAAATATCAGGGGACAAATAATCCAAGTAGACTTTTGTTTACGATGGGTCTGGATTCCTCTCCCAGAAAACAATTATAGACTGCCGCAAATGCGATTTCCGTCCAATATTTAACTGTGGATAAATATAATAAAAGGAGAACTGCTGCATGTCATTTGTACAATGCTGGATTAAATGATGATGTACTTTAATTTGAGAATTTCAAAATGTTGTTAAGCAATCGCAACATTTTCTTGCCCTTGTGAATACTTGAATGTTTGCCAACATTTTCTTTCACATGTGTTTCCATTCTAGCACTTTACCCCTCCCGCACACCTATTCCACGAAACTCAATAGCTAAACCACAAGATGTGCTTTAAGTTAAACAAACATTTAAAAAATACAGACACGACATAAACAACTCTCTTCTCAATTTTTATTTAATGTATTTATTTTACCTCTAATTATATTTAAATGATTTGTTACAAAAGATAACACCATAAATGTGTTATAATATAAAAGTCCGCGAGAATCACTCATATATACCCAATGCAACCACTACGTATCCCTGTGACTATATCGTAGATTGCGCCGTGCCTCGATATGCCACTGTTGTAATTGTAGTATTCTAACAAAAGTTAGAGTGAGGGGTGGATGGAAAAGGGTGACAGTACCGAACAAACGTGTAGCATTTTGTTACTCTAAATACACCGGATGAAGTAAACATGATGTACTTCTAAGTTGATTAAACCCAAACCATTCACATCAATTAGGATATATTATTGTATGTAGATTAGAGCTTCCTGATCTTTGAATGTATCATTGATTGAAAACTGTCGATTATTTAGTAGTAAATTTAAGACAAAAAAAATCGATGGCTGTAAATGGTCTGTTGTTACTTGAGATATCGCTATAGCTCGATACTTGATTAGGTCAACTGACATTAGAAGATTCGTTATAACAGAGACAAACGAACATAATATGTACAGACACAGACATGCATGTACTATAGGCTATGTTTCAGCCAGACAGGAGAGAGTTGAACAGACAGACAGAAACACCAACTGACAGATCTACAGAAGAACAAACGGTGTACAGACAACTGACTATGAGATTCACGAATCGAGACACAATGACGGACTTACGAAATGACACACGATACAAACATATACTAAACAATACTACAGGTGGTTGTAATAGACAAAACAATATCTGTATACAAGGAAATGTGGACAAAATCCACCTACTCGTTTACTTTTATTAAAATTTTGTGCATTGCTGTAAGCACAAACGATCTGGTTTTGGGTTTTAGAGATGATTTTCAAGTTTAACAAAGCAATCATTGACAAATTCAAGAACCGAGCAAGCAACAATTTCTCTTTAATATAATACAACCTTTAGTATTGGTTGATTTTTACCCTGTTGGTTATGTGGTTTAAATAGGGCATGTCGACGTTAGACTGTACGTTCATCACACAATTCAAGTCACGGTGTTTTGTAGTGAAGTTTACAAGTTTAGAGGTCTTTCATACACTAAAGAATATCGGAGTACGATTTTGGAATACTCCCGTCGCTACATAGGATTATATTGGTCACCCTTTCCTTCCATTTACCCCCTTGGAACCCCCTCCACTCCCACCCCCTTACCCTTTGACGAAAACTTTCTAAGACAAGCGTGGCAAGTTACCACGCCTGTCTGGGACTTCAGATCTCATGCTGAAATCGATCCCATCACTGGCAATACGTTTGAACTTAAGGCGGCGGCTACGATAGTTTTGAGAGCGCGGTTGTGCGGGAGGGCGTGGCATTGGTCCATTTCCAGGCGGCAGAATATTGTTACTTGTATTGTCTTTATTTGCTTGAATTGAAACTGGAGGCAAAACGTCCATCTGATTTGGTTTACTGATGACAGATCTTCGCACACTGGTTCTTATTGGTGCTACTGGTAAGCGTGGACGATAAGTGTGGCTTAAATTATCCACTGGATTTGTATTGCCAGTTGATGAAATAAATATCACGTGACTTCTTTCGATTGGTTGGTCACGACATGACGGCATTGGAGGCGGTCGTGAGGGAAGGAAAGGTAACTTATTCCTTCGCATGACCTTCAGTGCTTTCCCATTGGTACTGCAGCTGGTGTCGTGCGTAGCAGTTGATAACTGTAAAAAAGAGATAAAAATAACTTTGTGATATAACACTTCAGCAATCACAAGGGGTCGGCATATGACCTACAAGTCTCAATTTTTTATAGTCGGCTTGAACAAAACAGGTCTGCAATCACGTACTATGTGATAAATATTGCTTGATATATCCTGATGTATCCTGATTAAGAAGACATTTTTCTCCAAGAAAACTATCTAATAGTAAATATAATGCTAGATGCTTCTCCAATCCTATTCATAGTAATTTGATACAGAAGCTGCAACAACGCAGATAAAACATTGCACTTTAGCGATTACACATGTAAATAATGCCGTGTTAGGTTAAATGGGTAGGGGTGGGGGTTGAGGAGGGGTGGGGTATTAATTCGCACAATGAACGAGGGTAAAACTAGATGGAACACTAGGGAGAAGTAAAGTTCTTCAAAAATTTTGACGCAACTTACTATTGGCCGTCCACGTGATTTGTAAGGTCTGCGTCCACAGTCACTATTGGTTATTGCTCTGTCCAATCTTAGAGGAGAAATGTTCAGCAGGGGTGATTCTGCCTCCTGTATATCTTCTTCAACTACTTCAGGGGCGTGGTCTAAGTTATCGCCCCTCCCCGTTGAGCTGAAGACACTATCGCTCTGATTGATGAATGATGCAACCCTGATGCCGTCTACGGGTGAAGGCAGGAGTACGGGTAATGAAAGCCGTGCTGTGATTGGTCTGGCCTTGTGAGATTGGTCAACATGATTGGACATCTGATGAACACGGTCCTTACTTATGAGGATTGGAAATCCAGAGAAACGGTTTCTTGGTTCCATTGGCAGCTCAATCAATCGATTAGACATTCTCAAGTCTGACGGTTAGAGGAAAAATATTGGGTAATGTAAAAAAGAAACAAGTAGATATTCCATTGCAAAACTCAATCCATATAGAGCAATGGTGTTGGCCTACACATATTATTATAATTATAACCATGCTAGGTCTTTAGTCAGATCTAACAGTAAACATAACGCACTGCCTGACTACATGGAGGTGGTAGTCAATAGGATATATTGTAAATAACCAACAAGATATGAGCGGTGACTTCAGATTAGATACTGTGAGTAATTTCACTTCAGATATTAGGGCATGAACGACGAAACACTCGTTACAGTTTAATATATTTCAAACTTCTTCTGCATCATCACGTATAATTTAACATAAACAACTGATGTAAACTAGGAATAGTAGCATATACTTTAAATATTGGGGGCGTCTTCCATGTTCAGTTATAATTTGCCCCTGTGCTACGGCTTCCGGCATTCGTCACACGTCATTTCAATCGTCGATTTCGAAATCGCATTTTTGAGGCCCAATGTCGTAAGTTTTAACTTTTATCATTATATATTGCATGTATTAAATGTAAGATCAGTTGCATTAATGTTTAAGGGAAACCTATATTTGAATGTAGTGTTCGATAAGCCATATTCGCCGAGATTATGTTAGATTTTACACAGTCATATATCTCCGATATCATTGGTTTTATTATGTGTCTATAAGTTACTGAATAACATAATTCCGTATATTAAGCGTCAGATTTCTCGTGAAATATTCTGGCATTTTAACTGTCTACTCACTTCGAACCTGTAGTATCTAGGTTAAGACATATCCTTTCCCCTGTGTATTATTTCCTTTGTTGTTTAAGTAATTATGAACCATGTTTGATGTAGAAATTTAAGATACAATTTTGTCTATTTTCTGTATAGATTGAACCACCACCACCACTTCACCATACCTATATACCGTACTACACTACGTATATATGTTATACCAGGTTTTACGTTACGCCATCATTATTGTCACCTGTCACCGTCAAATTAATATCAGTGGACAGTGCGTTCAATACAAGGGTCAAGAGATCATCGCAGTCGTGCGTTTTTGTTTCGTTTGTTTTGTTTTTTCGGAGTCAAGAGTTTTTATCGCTAACAACTAAGGAGAGAGAGAAACACGTTTGAGTCAATAACAAATCCAGTTTTTAAAGCAATATTATACTATCCTTACAACTGATTACTAGGAAACATTGTCAAATACTTACCGAAATTTCTAAACGAAGTTCTTGTAAGTTAGTCAACTTCTTGTTGATACTGGAAGTGTACACTGTCGTATGTTTGTGCAGTAAGGTCTTCTAGCACCAGTGTATAACATAGTTAACTGTGACGATTTTATCGGAAGCGTGAACGCCCAACGCGCGGATAAGTTGCGTCGATGAAGTAGGCCTATCTATAACGTTCGATAATTGAAATAGGAATCTCGAACGCGCGCTAAATGCACTAAGCGTGTTTCCGTCTTCAGAAAGTACCCAGTGGAATGGCAACATTGAATAGACCTATAGAGAAAGGTGTATATCGAAGCAAAGATTGTTTTTAGCAACGAAGACGCTTGAGTGATGACTTCTATACTTCTTACACTCAAACACATGCAGCCAGAATACGCGCGCGTCTGCACACGTACGGTTTTGACAATATGATGGCTTGCAGTGCGTTCGTATATCCTTAAAACAGAAGCCAATTTGCGCGTATACGCGCGGGTATTCGTTTGAATTGGCTATTTATTTCGTGAAACTGCCCTTGCTGTATTTCTATATGGTGGCGACCGAATTTTTTTTAGAAGAACAGATAATGTAAGGAACCGAACAGTGGGATAAAACAACAAGTATTGTTAAGTTAATTTGGATTTAATGGCAGAAAATTAGTGTTGTTAACAAGATATATGGCTCTAGGAAAATAATGGATGGAGAATCATACCGGAATATCCCAATTTATTTACCTTTACGACTGACCTCGGGTCAACTTCACGCTTTGTCGACCGCAAAATGCGCCACAAAGCGAAGTGTTAGTGTACTTAATTCCAGCGATATATCAGTATACTTTCTCCCCATTTACTTAAATATAATGAGAAATGACATAAAAATATTCTAATAAGCGACAGTTTAGTAACCGATAATCTCAAAGTGATCATTAAAGTGAAATTCGATCGAATATAGGACTGGCTGTATACATGCTGAGTCCCTGTGCGCATGGACGCAAATGCCTATTGGCAGATTGATGGTGTAAACCACGACTAATAAACATTAATTAGTTAGCCCAGTGTCGTTATAACCATAATGTTTAACTAGTCAAGTACAGTTATAATTAATGTATGGACCCAGTACTCCAGGTTGTCATGTCACTGAGTATGTTTGGTAACCAAGCACGCTCAGTGCACTACGCGCGCAGTTAACACTTCGCGTCTCATTCACACGTCAAGCCCACCACAATAGGTTAAAGCCAACAACATAAACGCGACTTATGTTCGTGGCATGCACGCTTTCGATAAAATGTCGTCACAAAGAACTATCATGCACTGGTACACATTTAGACGTTGTTACACATACAAACAACAGCGACCGTCCACTGCCGACTAGAAGTTTACTTACTTGCCAGAAAAGTTACTACAAAATCAGCGGTAAGTATTCGACAATGTTTCGCATATATATATATATATAAATCATGGATTTCGACTTTGGAAAAGAAATTTCAATATTTCTTTTACTTTATATATCGTTTCCTTTTCATACTGCCATATTTTTCCTCTAACTGTCAGACTTGAGAATGTCTAATCGATTGATTCAGCTGCCATTGGAACCAAAAAAACCGTTTCTCTGGATTTCCAGTCCTCATTAGTAAGGACCGTATTAATGAGATGTCCAATCATCTTGACCAATCTCACAAGGCCAGACCAATCACAGCACGGCTTTCATTACCCGTACTCCTGCCTTCACCCGTAGACGGCATCAGGGTTGCATCATGCATCAACCAGAGAGATAGTGTCTTCAGCTCAACGGGGAGGGGCGATGACTTAGACCACGCCCCTGAAGTAGTTGAAGAAGACATACAGGAGGCAGAATCACCCCTGCTGAACATTTCTCCTCTAAGATTGGACAGAGCAATAACCAATAGTGACTGTGGACGCAGACCTTACAAATCACGTGGACGGCCAATAGTAAGTTGCGTCAAACATTTTGGAATACCATCTCACTTCGTGTAGTTTAACGTTACATCCATTCTTTACCTCATGTCATTAGCGAATTTAGATTTACCGAACTGACAAATTAGAAAATATCCAAAAACTAATGTTTATATTCGGACCCAGTTTAACGCCTATACTGCATTAAATGGCAACGTTAGGCACAAAATTAATTTTTATATATTTTAGGCCATCAAAAACAAATACTCTATCAGTAAAGGGTCATACTTCATACACCACATTTCTAGTTTTCAAAAATGGCCATTTTAACAACTAAGGGTCATCTATTAATATGGCTGGACCACTGAATCTAACACAAACTGAACCATTAGATCAGTTCCTCAAACCCAACACGAAATATGTTTCAGAAATATGACAGTTTTATAACCTCAAATGACATCCCTTTACAATTACATTATAAATTTAAGGACAAATATAGTGTTGAATGTCATCTAAGTGTGATATGTTGTTCACATGAAGTTAAAAGAACATGTATTGGTGAAGTTATTGTTATTTATAAAACAATTGATCACATTAACATTTAGGACTGCCCTGAGAGGCCAACGTCATGATTAGTTTTGCATAAAGGAGTATTCTAGACATGTGCCATATTTTAGAGCTGAATATTTTGAAAACAGAAACAGCTGTGGAAACATTACTAGCACTCAAATGTTACTTTGTTTTTGTACTATGAAGTATCAGGATAACATTCTGCCTAATGTCAACCTTTATATGTTTTCTTCTAATGTTTAGCTTTATTTAGCCTCTATTAATGTACTATGAAGATGCTAACAGGAGGCGCTAGTTCGATAATTATTATTATATTTATAATATAATCTGTCTTCTTAGACAGGAGAAATACAACGCATTTTACGTGATGGCTTACCTGTATTGTTCAAGCCGACTATTAAGACTAGAGAATTGTAGGTCATATGCACACCCCTTGTGATTGCTGAAGTGTTATATCACATAGTTATTTTGTATCTCTTTTACAGTTATCAACTGCTACGCACGACACCAGCTGGAGTACCAATGGGAAAGCACTGAACGCCATGCGAAGGAATACGTTACCTTTCCTTCCCTCACGACCGCATCCGATGCCGTCATATCGTGACCAACCAATCGAAAGAAGTCACGTGATATTTATTTCATCAACTGGCAATACAAATCCAGTGGATAATTTAAGCCACACTTATCGTCCACGCATACCAGTGACGCCCACTAGAACCAGTGTGCGAAGATCTGTCATCAATAAACCAAATCAGATGGACGTTTTGCCTCCAGCTTCAATTCAAGCAAATAAAGACAATAAAAATAACAATATTCTTCCGACTGTAAATGGACCAATGCCACGCCCTCCCGCACAACCGCGCTCTCAAAACTATCGTAGCCGCCGCCTTAAGTTCAAACGTATCGTCATTGATGGGATCGATTTCAGCATGAGATCTGAAGTCCCAGACAGGCGTGGTAACTTGCCACGCTTGTCTTAGAATGTTTTCGTTAAGGAGTAAGGGGGGGGGGGGAGTGGAGGGGGTTCCAAGAGGGTAAATGGAAGGAAAGGGTGACCAATATTATCCTATGTAGCGACGGGAGTATTCCAAAATCGTTCTCCGATATTATTCAGTGTAAGAAACACCTCTAAACTTGTGAACGTTTCTACAAACCACCGTGACTTGAATTGTGTGATGAACGTACAGTCTAAGGTCGAAATGCCCTATTTAAACCATATAACCAACAGAAAAAAATCAACCAATACTATAAGGTTGTATTGTATTAAAGAGAAAATATTGCTTGCTCGGTTCCTGAATTTGTCAATGATTGCTTCGTTAAACTTCGAATTGAAAATCATCTCTTAAACCCAAAACCAGATAGTACTTTTTCTTACAGTAATGCACAAAATCTAAAGTAAAGTAAATGAGTGGATGGATTTTGTCCAAATTTCCTCCTATATAGATATTGTATTGTCTATTACAACCACCTGTCGTATTGTTTATTATTTGTTTCTATCTTGTGTCATTTCGTAAGTCCGTCATTGTGTCTCGATTCGTGAGTCTCATAGTCGGTTGTCTGTACACCGTTTGTTCTTCTGTAGATCTGTCAGTTGGTTCCATTGATTTTGGTGTATCTGTCTGTCTGTTCAACGCTCTCGTGTCTGGCTGAAACATAGCCTATAGTACTTGCATGTCTGTGTCTGTATATTTATATGTTCGTTTGCCTCTGTTATAACGAATCTTCTAATGTCAGTTGACCTAATCAAGTATCGAGTTATAGCGATTTCTCAAGTAAACACAGACCATTTACAGACATCGATTTTTCTTGTCTTAAATTTACCAATAAAAACTCGATAGTTTTCAATCATTGGTACAGTCAAAGATCAGGAAGCTCTAATCTACATACAATAATATTTCCTGTTGATATTAATAATATGGTTTGGGTTTAATCAACTTAGACGTACATCACGGATTCTTCATCCGGTGTATTTAGAGGAACAAAATGCTGCACGTTTCTCCGGTACTGTCACCCTTTTCCACCCACACCCTCCCCTCTAAGTATTGTTAGAATACTACAGAATTACAACAGTGGCAAATCATGGCACGGCGCAGTGTACGGTATAGTCACAGGGATACGTGGTGCTGCATTGGGTAATATGATTCATTCTCGCGGACTTTATATTTAAGCAAATTTTATGGTGCTACATTTTGTAACAATTACATTTAAATAACCAGAGGCGGAACAAATATATTAAATAAAACTTTTGCAAAACGTTTGAAGTTTGACTTTTTTGCTCTATTTATGAAAATATGAATATATGTAATTTACTTCTTCAGCCGTAAGTCTTTAAATTCTTAAAAAAGATAACCCTTATATGAATTGTGAATAAGCTAGACGGAATACTGCCTGTACCAGATCGAATCCATCTGTCTGGGAGGGGGGTGGGGGAGGGGGGCTTCGTCTGAATGTTTAGTCAGGGGCGTCGTGCGAAAATAAATTTTGGGGGGGCCCGTGAGCAGGTGATGACTATCTAAGCGGAGCGCC
>KN882897.1:116702-128333 GCA_000934455.1 Apostichopus parvimensis
GGGGGGGCTAAGATGGTATGACGTTAAGAGAAGTGGTGGCCCTCCCTTTGAAAAATTGAGGGTGCTTAGATGTAAAATGGAACTTTTGAAACAATGCAGAACACTTGTCGACTGTTTTGGTTGTACCGTATAAACACGCTGTATATTAATGTACTGTGGATAACTATTCTAAAAAGAAGAGAAGAAATTAAACAAGAGAGGAAAAATTAAAGAATTTCAATGGCTAGGACGGGATTTTTACCGAGATCTCTGGATTACAATTCGATTGATCTACCAGTTTTTAATTTTTTTTCTTATTTATTTATTTTTGGGATCGGGTGCCAGTCAGAACCCACAGTAGGTCCTACCTTAAACAACGATAGCAACCCAGTTTCATTCCATACAACTCAGGCAGCTCTCTCTCGATCCATTTTTACATGTTTTTATATCGTTTCTTTAACTTTTTACCCTCCACACTCACATTCTCTCAATTTACATAATTTCTTGCAGGAAGCTGGGATCCGAGCATTCGTATCGAGCCTCCTAAACAAACAGTCAGTCAGTCTCAGCGGCGACAATCGGAGCATTTCATCCACCCACTTCCAATACTTGAACCGGAAGACGACGCCAAATTTGAATTGACCAGGACTGGGATGTAAGATATAGTCAACAGGCAATATCTTTAAATTCTGTTAAATTCATTTAGCTGTTACCTACTTGATTTATTATTGATACAACTATTACCAAAAAAATAAACGCAACCGACTTGAACGAATGGAAGCATTATGGTAATGCACATAATAATTTCTTTGTAGTAAATAAACCGCAAAAAAATTGAAATCTTTCTTTCCTAATGGAACATAAGATCAGATCGCCCCCCCCCCCACAATTATAATAAAATTATAAATTTGAATGAGCAACGTGTTTATGGTGTATCAAAAGTACTTTCCATATAACCGCGCTTCATTCAACACGGTCAAATATATCTACTTCTGACGTTACCTGTTATCTTTAACACAGGATACACGCCTTATATGACACTATCCACTATAGAGTGTACTCTAATTATATTTATTATTATTATAATTCTATTGACGATGCTTAATATTTGTTTGATTTTGTTAATTTTGGGCAATAAAACAAAAATATAATAAGTTTGAGTTTCCATCTTTACCATTGAATCAGTTAAGTTCGTATCTTTGTTTTTATTTGTTTAATTTGTTTATTTGTTTTATATAGACCTTTCGGAGGGTTGTGGAATGACATCAAGACCAAAGTACCTTGGTACTTTAGTGATTTCAAAGATGCGTTTAGCATCCAATGCCTGGCTGCTATCATGTTTATGTACATCGCCTGTATTACTCCGCTGGTTGCGTTCGGAGGCCTTCTGGGAGCTGCAACGGATGATAATCTGGTACGTTTGAAAATATATCGCCAAATTAGCAATTAGCAAAACTAATTATTGCAAGAACACTTACGAAATGTAACAGATGAAATTAATTGATTAAATGTTATCTCTATGCATGTATTTTTTGCGTGACCTAATATTGCCATATTTGGACATAAAATCCTTCAAGTTATTAGCTTTCTACAGTAGATTTACGCAGTGAAACCACATGTATTAATCGTATATATCCGTTAATTCGTGAATATTTAAGTGTAGTCAGGTACCGAAACTCATGTGACTATGCGAGACGAGACTTCACCTTTAAGTTTTACCTGTCATAATGTGCACTTTTGTATCACATAGTTGTTAATTATGATCATTAATGGAGTGAACTTTCCTTGTTAAATTTGAAAGTTATATAATTCTATCTGAATTCGATAGTAGTATTAATACACATGTCCTATACCAATGATGTGAATATGAATGGTAATCTTACACATCTAGAGCTGCTTTGAAACTGTCATAAAATGTCAGTTTCTTAGTATTTATACCAGACTAATTCTTTGTTACGACGGGGTGTAATTATAAGAGGAAGCATCACTACATGGTTGCTGAACACTTCGTTTGATGCGTAGTTTGATAATCTTTATTCTTCTTCTCTTTTGGGCTGATATAGGCCGCTTTTGAGAGCATGATTGGTGCTGCTGTTTGCGGAGTTCTCTTTCATTTATTCGCTGGCCAGCCGTTGACAATTATTGGGAGTACAGGACCCATCCTCATCTTTGAAACCATCATGTTTCAACTATGCTCGTAAGCGATGTGTCATTATTTGATATAAACAATTATTGTGCAAGACAATGCCTTGCATAATCATTGCAGTTTCCTATCGAAATAGTAATCGAGACTGTGATACCAACATATACACAGGTAGAGGAAAGTTCCTAAATTGCATTAAGGGCAAGTCCAAACACAATCAAGTGGCTAGTGCAAGTTTGTAAGGTTAACGGGACGAAAACAACTGGTTATGCGTGTTAACTCCAAAATTGACATGAATTATTATTATCATACAGGATATTCCTGTCAAAAGAAGATTTCATATTTAAAGATATTGAAAGCTGTGTCTATTCTTACACAAATCTAAATAGTTTGTGTAGGACACCTAGCGGTAGTTCCTTAATTATTAGGAAACCTAGCGGTAGTTCTTTAACAGGAAACCTAGCCGAAGTAAATATATTGAGACTTGATACGAATGGAGTAGAATGAAAGGTTGTACCGAGACTTGAACTCGGATCACTGGATTCAATGCCCAGAGTGCTAACCATTACACCATTGAACCTGAGTTCGGTGCTTAAAGAAGCGTGGTTGTACATTACGAATATGAAGGATTATTGACGTAATATTTTCATTAGAACAGTTTCGCAGTTTCTTATCAAACTGAAGCAGGGGTATAAATATAATATTTTAAGGGGGCCTAATGCTTTTCTAGAAAATGTTTTTATACATTTTTCGGGGTGGGGGGGGGGGAGGGGCAGATAGTTTACTTCTAGAGAATAAAAGTGCGTAACTTAATATTGAACATTCAATACAGCATGTTTAAATCAACTTTTACAAGAAAAAAACACCATTATAACTTTTAAGCTAAACTATTAATAGAATTGTCCTTTTGCATGAGCGTTAATTTATAACATATAATACATATAAATGTACCGGTGACAGGTTACAATATGTATTTTATTTTTCCCGGATGTTCTCAATGATACGTATTTTGATTAAACTGGTTGATTTTGTTCTTACAGTTCTATTTCCATCGATTACCTTTCGTTTCGTCTTTGGATCGGTACTTGGACGTGCGTTATCTGCTTGATATTAGTCGCAACTGATGCTAGCGCCCTCGTAAGATATTTTACTCGTTTCACCGAGGAGGCCTTCACTGCCCTCATTGCTTTTATCTTCATCGTGGAGGCCTTTGAGAATGTACTGGAGGTTCAACATGAGTATCCTCTTGCAACGTGAGTTCATCTTTAACTTTAGATGGCCTCATAGAAAACTAAATTATCTTAATGATATGTGGTCAGGGGATAGGAAGCTTCCAAAAAGTGTGGGGGGTGGGGCAAAACATCAGAGGGGCACTTTCTCATTCCACAACCACCACTAGTTATGCTATAAACCGATACACACCTGCCATATCACTTAAATATATATGATGTGTTAGTATGCTATCAATACTATTAGGGTGCGCTGCAACATTAATTTTCGATTTATTGAGATTGTTTATTGTTAACCGTGCTACAAAAAGATATGGGATGCCATTTTATAAATAGCATGTACAGACTAACTGAAGAATAAATAACTAAAATTTTTTTTTTAAATTAACAAATGCTTAAGATATCCAAAAGACAGTTCTTCATCAAAAGGGGCACATTTTATTTGCCAGTAGGGCACATTTGCTATTTTGGAAAAAAAAGTTGGGGTGGGGGACACGTGTCCCCAGTGCCACCCCGGCTCCTACCGCCCTGTATGTGATACATCGTTACAAAACATACTGACATCTGTCTAGCTTGTATTACTTTGCCATTTTTCAAGTTTTTAGAAATGACCCTTTAATAACTATTTAAAAGTGGCTGGACATACTCTCACGCTGTTTGTTTATTTATACTCTGTTGACTAAATCTTCATACTCGCAGCAATATTGATGATCACATGTTCAAGAGGTCCTTACCAGGTTGTATGTGTGTGACAGACGAGGGAACCATCATTGCAAATGGTACCAATGTATTACCAGCAGATTGTGAACCAATGTACAATGGTACCCTTACTGGTGATGGATGTGGGGTGCACGAGCCAGTACCAGACGTATTCCTTCTCTCAGTCATACTATTTCTAGCTACCTTTGGCCTCTCATTTGTTCTCAAGATGTTCCGTTTCACCAGTTTCTTCCCCACTAAGGTGAGTTCATTTACATGGACAATATTATGGGTGGGCAGCTTTCCGAAACTCTCGTGTATTGTCGGTAAAAACTTTCATTTGGACAATTATAAGGGCCGCCGCTTTGTTAAAGTAGCACAAAAATGCCTTTAATATTGTAATATATAATATGATATTTAACTTTCATCCAGGACACAGAATCCTCTTATTCAGTATTCATTAAAACAATTAAGAAGTTAAAAACAAAATTAAAAGCGTGGTTGATACATTTTTAATTAATATCTCAACAAGGTTCGTCTCCTTCTTAGTAATAATTACTCGCACTCTCTTGACAAATTCGTTTCCACTTTGAAGCTTACTGACAATATGTTGTTTCCAGCATTTTTGTTTTATTAATGAGGCCTTAAATCTCGTTTTATTATCTTTAATGAGTCCTAAACAAGTTCATATCTTTGTTAATCTTTAACAAATTCCACCTATGATTATGATTATGATTATGATTATGTGTTTGTTTTTGTTTTCTCCTAAAGATTCGTTTCTTGATTAGTGACTTCGGTGTTTTTACTGCCTTCATTTGCATGACAATGGTTGACTTCCTACTGGGAATAGAAACTCCTAAACTGACCGTTCCCAACGAGTTTCGGGTAAGTCATACATTATAACACATAAGTAGCATTGTATCGCTATTTCTATATAGTTCATTTAAATGTCGAAAAGCATGCCCGTAGCCTGATCTCGCTACTTTTTAAATCGTCCTGTTGGGGGTGGGACTTGAGGAGATGGGTACCTCTCCCGTAAGAAACGTTTGGGTAAAGGAGCTTCCATGCAAAATGGTGATATCAATTTAGTGTGTGTTATTTAATGTATATATATATACATATTTGGAAAATCTGAAGAAGTTTGGGAGTCACTTCTACCCCCACCGTCGGTAATTATACACTAGTGTACAGTCAATACATACAGCTACGGTCAATACCACAACACAGTGTACATAGCAGCGATGGACATCTCAGGTCTACATAAAAGATAACAAGGTATCACGTTTCGTAACTGTCTGCATTTTGTAGCGACAACAAGAAAACTTCACTTGCAAGCTACGGAAAGTTAACTTTTTCAGAGCGCGGCACGTGGTTTGGGGCGAATCTTGAATGCCTTTAATATCATATGCAGATGGTCTGGCTGACAGCCTCTCCCATTGCGATCCATAAAGTAATAGCGCCACACCATCCTTCAAAAATACTTAGTCCGAATGTTTTAGAACTGACATTTGCTGTGCACTCAGAAGTAATTCCTTAAAATATTGATAAACTGGTCGAAATAGTGATTGTTTGTTTACTAGTTTTGATACACCAGTTATACACATACAGGGATTAACACGAAGACTGGGCAAGGAAGGGAGGGGTTGGTTAAAGGACTGTGATAATCAGAGATATATTTGTTTTTCTTCTCCTGTTTCAGCCTACAAAAGAAGGCCGAGGTTGGATTGTTCCGTTCTTTGTCAACCCTTGGTGGACGTACATTGCTGCCATTATCCCAGCAATGCTTTGTGGCATTCTCATATTCATGGATCAACAAATTACAGCGGTGATCGTCAACAGACGAGAAAACAAGCTTAAGGTAATGTTCCAAAAATCTCCCCATCAGTAGTTTTATCATTCCAAACTACGTGTGGTGTGGGTATCATGATGTACGGTTAACCGGTCCAGTCAATGGATGTTAGCACCTGGACGTTTCACAATGTACATACACCGTGGTGCAGGCCTGCATTAGACTGTCATAAATATACGTAACATGAAAGGAATTGAACCTTTTTGTATAGTTATTAGAATAACGAGTGATATAAAAAACCGTTAATACAATTTAACAAACGATTTTTTATTGCCCATTGAGATGATGACGAATATTTGGTCACATTTATACAAATTGTCCATTACAAAAAATATAACTTCTCAAACTCATACAAAAGACATCGACGGTTGTGGAGTAGTAAGGTACCCTTTAGCTGTTTGTACAAACGGATTTCTTAAAACGACACCATTCTGCAGAAATATGCGCGAATTGAACAAGATAACAAAATCCCTTTGAACTTAATGACACTGGTTGGTATCGATACAAAAAAGGGCTGGGGAGGGTAACATAATGCAGGCAAATATACACTGGTTGATATCGATAAAAGGAAGGGGGTGGGGATGGTAACTTAATGCAGGTAAATAGACACTGGTTGGTATCGATGCAAGGAAGGGGCTGGGGAGGGTCGGCTTGATAAAGCTGCGTTTTTCATCAGGTAACCCATTTATTGAATTTATTTTTTCTTCCATCTACAGAAAGGTGTTGGTTATCACTTGGATCTCCTTGTGATTTCGTTGCTGATCCTCCTTATGTCAGTCTTCGGCATGCCATGGTTTGTTGCAGCTACCGTACTCTCTCTCAATCACGTCGACAGCTTACGTGTATTATCAAAGACTACCATTCCAGGGGAACCGCCTAAAGTTGAAGGTTGCAGGTAAATTTACATTCCACAATATATTATACAATCCAAATTTGGCCGTTTACAACACGTTGCTATACTCACGCGTTTGCAGAGCTGTGTTCTCTATCAGTTACTGCATTCGGAGGTAGCGCAGAAAGTCGTTGAGAAAACTTTTCCGTACAACAATTTTACACTTTTGTCGTCACGATAGTACACACGTTTGGTTCTACATTAGGCCTGTTACACTTGGGTGACAGGTTTCATGTTATTATAGGGTGGGTGCATTGGTTCACTTTGCTAAGGGGTGGGGGTGTTACGGGAACGACATGTAAATAATTCGTTTTCCGGCAGAAAGATTTTCCAAGGGTGTTAACGCATAAAAGAAAAGATGGACGAGGTTTCGAGTGGTATTTTGAATAAAAATATTTCTATATTCTACAAATAATATGGATAACAAAGGTGAATGGTACAACTTAGTGAATAACAAAGCGTACAGTTAACTGAAGGCGCCAGAAAGAAATAACTTGATGGTTGTAGTAGAGCTTGGCCTTTGCGATGATACGAGATAGTGAGTGCTTCATCAAAAGGCGCTGCGCGGAATTACTAAATGATTAAAAGTTCTTGCAAGGACAGTTGTACTTGTTATAACGGGATCCACTTTAATTTACTGGATGGATGTCAGATATGGTATGGAAAAGGGAAAGTCCATTCCGTAGTAGAAGTGATTAAATAATTAGATGAAATGAAAGTCACTAAAGGCTTGTAGATCCTTCAGTAAAAACTTGAACAGATACACAGAACGTAGCAACGATAGGAATAAAACAGGTAACGCAATGTTACGGCAAAACAATAAAGAACCGTGTTATTGGAAGGGGTGAGAGGCGATGGTTCCCCATCAACGGTGTATAAACCTCTGACTGGTATCCGGACGCGGTACTAGCGTGGACTGTTACGAGGGAGATAACGCAGAGATGACGTCATCAGTAAATGTAGCATTGTGAATATGCAAGGCCATGCCCATAACAGGGGGTTAGTACCAACAGCATTTCTGTGAGAACGGACTAGAATGACGAAAGGAAGTAGGAATGGCGGGGCTTGGGGTGGGGGTAGCGCTTAACAAGAAAGTTTGGCATTATTGTGGTTCTCTAAATTATTTATTTTAAATCAGTTTTTCGCTGTTGTTTTCTTACGGCTTCTTGCATTTTTAAGGAGCATGTTCATAGTAAACATAACTGCTAAGTTAGCAACATTCATTTCTTTACTTCATAATTCGACAGAGAACAACGGGTGACCGGCTGCGTGGTGTTCCTAATTGTAGGTGCTTCCACTTTATTGACTGGAATATTAAGGGTATGTATACATAAATCTTATGATTGATATCATCTTTCTGCGTGTATTGTATTAATACAACATCATACTATTTTTTGTTTTCGTTACTAGTGCCCTTCATTTTTCCTTTGTTTTTCTACTTATATGTTTTGAAACCCTAAACATAACGCAATCGCTCTAAAGTGATTAATTGCAAATTCACTGAATGTGCAGTTCATTCATTTGAAGAGTTTATCTCTTCCTTGATTATTAATTGTTAAACAGACAAGAGATACGAAGAGGCCAAATACGTTTTTTTACAGGATGCGCTCTAGAAAAATGTATTCGAAAAAAATTAATTGTTCGTTCTTTGCAAGATGAAAACAGCAAAGGGTCGTCATATTTGCTGACAGTAGAATTATGACACATTTGCTAATATCACAATGAAAGAAAATACATATAAACATAGATTGTTTTAGTTGTTGGAGTTACTGTATATTTCATATCTTATGAATATTACATATTTCATGAGTCTATATATTTTACATACTACTTATTCCATGATACTAGTTATTCCATGATACTACATATTCCATGACACTACATATTCCATGATACTACATATATTTCATCATAATACATATTCCATGACACTACATATTTCATCATACATTTTTCATCATAATAAATATTTCATCATTCTATATATTTCATCATAATACATATTTCATCATAGAATATGAAAATAAGCATATTTCATCATACCGGTATGAGGTATAGGCCTACATAGTTCCTATAGCCTATAATACCAAATCATTTCATCATTCTACGTATTTCATTCATTCCTCATATTTATATATGCATTGTTTTACTAGTTTGTACCAATGCCGGTGCTGTATGGAGTGTTCCTGTACATGGGTGTGTCGTCCCTTCGTGGGGTTCAGGTCAGTTCTATATACATTACTTAGAAAAAGTATTAACTTAATTGACTAAAACAAAGTTCTCTGATTGAAACATGTCGATGGAGTCAAAATTGATTGCTAGAGGATGTTGATCGAAATAGGAAAAGAATCTTACAGGGTGGACACAGTTGCTCGATTTCTAACGTTTTCCTCGAAGAAATCGAGTTGGCTAGGATGTAGTAGAGCAAGGTTCCTTATCAGTGGTGTGCTAAAAGGGGGATCAGGGGCGGGGCTTGTAGGAAAATGATAAGTTTTCATTCTTGCATGCAGCGGGGGAAGGATTCGACCAGTGTTATGGGCAGTGTACACCCCTTCTTTTTGTCAACCTTACACAACTTATTAATACAACCTTGCTTTTAGAACTACTGGTAAACACTATATTTGTTGTCTAAATATGCCTCAGAATGCACCTAATAAGGATCATGCCCCCTTACCTTAATCAGTTAGTTGAAATGATGGATACCCCTTTCCCCACAGTTGTTGAAATGATGGATTCCCCTTCCCCCACATTTGGAAACCTTCGCACCACTGCTTCTTATAACAATCAGAGATGACGTTTCGCAAGAACATTACTATTGTCTGTTCTCGTAACAATGAGACCAGTCGTGTTAGTCATGTGTGTGTTTATTCTGAGTAATATTATAGATATTCGAGCCTTTAATAAATATCAACTATCAACTTTCAGTTCTTTCATCGAATCCTGCTATATATTATCCCTACCAAACATCAACCGGACTACACTTTTCTTCGCCACGTCAAGCTATGGAGGGTCCACATCTTTACATTAGTACAATTAATTTGCTTGATCCTTCTTTGGCTCATTAAGACATCCAAAGCTGCCATTGTTTTCCCTCTAATGGTGAGTAAAACAAAACAAGGACATTTTATAACAATAAAAGCATGCGCACTCGGTGCCGTATCATTCTACATGGCTCTCGATATAACTGTGTAATAATCATTAAGGTAAAGACAAATTTTAAGTTTTAACTTTCTTTTCCTATTTCAACATTTGTAATTTTCTATTACAATTTTCAACATTTGTAATACTGTCTGTGTAATTCGTTTCTAAAATAGCAGAGTGTATAATATCAAAGGTATTTACTTGTCATAAGAAAGAAATATTAAGGAAATTGAGTTAATTTGATATTTCTTCTTCGTCTCCATATACGCAACAAGATATAGCTAATACTTAAATCCTCGTCTTTTTTGTTGTACTTTTACATTTTAGGTTTTAGCGGTCGTCTTTATTCGGAAACTCATGGAAGTCTTCTTCACCCAGTACGAATTGAGCTTCTTGGATGATGTCATCCCCGAATCTCAGAAACGTGAAAAGGATGACATGGAGCAAAAGAGCGTGGAAAAGAGAGACGAGGTAAGTCTAGATGACGGGTTCAAGAAAAGGTCACTCACATGATTATGACGTCATCGCGAAAAATTGGATTGAAAAGCTATCAGTCATCTTTTACAGGAGTGAAAGATAAAATTAATTTTTGGTGGAGAGTTGTCATCATTTTCTTATCAATGTTTGAGGGTTCTTTCTCCATGGTTTCCAAATTGTTATTGAAATTAAAGTCTACTTTCAAAGTGGCAAAAATACAAACACACATCGAAAAGTTTGACCAACTAAGTTCTTATCGAGTGATTTCTACGAATCCACCTCAAATAATGTTATTCTATCTTTCTCTCTTTACCTTTATTTTCGTTGGTCTAATGTTTATTGCGGATACTATAGCTCCTTGCTGTCTGAGTGGTTCATATTATGACTTTATTGTTTGTCTCCTTGTTTTATTTATTCTAGGAAATTCGAGGACGGAGTGGAACTTTGACCATCCCTCTAGAAAATGGTGCCTCCTTGTCGTTCCCTGCTGACAAAGCTTACTTTACTCCCCATGAGAGTAATGGTAAAGGCCTCGGAGAGGCGTATAGCAATAATGCTTACGTTGAAGCAGAAAGGTAAACAATGATTCGTGTTAAAAAAAATGGAGTTAGGCCTATGGAGTTATTTATTAAACACTTTACATATAAAATATATAAATGTGTAAAAGTAAGTTGGCCTGATGTCAGGCCAACTTACTTTTACACATTCTCCTACACAGGCTCTCTAGTGGATAAGCATTTTGCTAACAGTTTTATTTTATTTTGAAAATATATAAATGTCAGAAATGTAAATATAATCTTTCTATGATTTTTAATGTTTTTTACAGGAAGAGCATCGACACTGGCATAGAAATGAAAGCAACTAGAAGACATGAGTTTGTGTAAGGAGTCTCAGAAGTTCCATCCTACAGAAACAGTTAAGTGTTGTTTGTATGTAATATGGCAGCATTGTTTATTGAGTGACATCAATGATGGTTTCGTTGCGAGGGATCAAGTACAAGTTCTTGCAGATGGCTCATTAATTTGCGTTGCTAGTTAATATACTTTGTACAATGCTTTGTCTTTGGGTAATATTTCCCGTTGTTTATCAGCAGGGGATAAAAAGTCATGTTAACTTATAGAACTAACAGAACTTGCCGCATAAACTACAATATTGTTATTTAAGCAAACTGTAATAATACACTGTAGGTGTATTGTTGTATATTTCTGTGTCGAAAGAAGGT